>LOJH01007800.1:14323-30466 GCA_001685095.1 Ellobius talpinus
GGGGATCCCAGGTGTCCACGGGGATGTCCCCAGCTAGGTCCTTGGGCAGCAGAAGAGAGGGTGCCTGAACTGTCCTTGCCCCACTATCAGACTGATGATTATCTCGAATATCACCATAGAATCTTCGTCCGGCGACGGATGGAGATAGAGACAGAGACCCTCATCAGTACATTCATAATCTTTTCCATAGTCGAAACCTAGGTGGATAAATGATAAATAGTAGATAGATAGATGATAGATAGATGATAGAAAGATAAATAAATGATACTGTTTTTAAAATATGTTTCCTTCCTATAATACATATATGATCATTTCTATTGGTCTCCTCCTCCCTCCTTTTCTTTTCTCTTTCTCTTATTGCATTATTGATCAATCCTGGTACTTCTGTTATTTTTGGTTTGTGGAATATTTAACATTTTAGTTATCAATTTTTAGTTTCTACTTCATTAAACTTAGAAGCTTTGTCATTTATTTGTTTCAAGCATATTCACAAGTTCTCATTTTTATTATAGCTACTTTAAAACCCTTGTCCAACAATTGAAATGTCTGTTTTATCTAATTACTTGTGCTTGTTTTTCTTTTACATCTGAGTTAAATTGATCAGTGTTTGTGTATTCTTAGCTCTTGGTACATTGAGTAATTTTGGAAAGCATCCTGGATATTTTGAGCTTTATATTAAAAGATTGTGGTTCACATTTAAATTTACATCAGTGAAGAGTTTGCTTGTTCCCTGAGTGTGTGTTCTGGAGAAATCTTATCACTTAGGATTATATGTGGGCAAAATGTATAGTCTGTAAATCCTTCAGAGTCTTCCTTTTCATGTCTCATTGTGTTATCCAGATTACAAACCTCTGCCCCCTCTCTGCAGTGCTACCCTGGTACATGAAGGGGGCAGGTTAATGGGACAAAGGGAGCTAAGGGCTCTGCCCACCTGCTTTACTGGGAACCTTTGCTGTGCAGTGAAGAAGGCTGCCATCAACAGATCCAGGAAAGAAAGACACTGTCTTGGCTATGGAGGTGTGAGGTGTGAATTCTGTCCCTAACTGAGATACTGTATATATTAAGGATAAGGATAGTGGCTTTAGTTTTTTCTGTTCCCTTTGCTAACTCCAGATCACCAGCATCTCCACCATAAAGGATGACACATGTCAGAACAAATACCTTATTTACACATTGCCATATTTTTTTCCTCCTGTCCTGAGTTTTCAAGCCAGTGTGTTGTTTTATTCATTCCTTTTTATTCTTTCCTCTGAGGAATGTCTAGGTAATTTTTATATATTTGATTATTAAAAGATGTAAAAATGAAACGTATTTATCTTCTCTGCAACCAAAATCAGGTTTTTTTCTTATGTTGAGATGATAGTGAATTTCTATCCTTTTACTTTTTAAAATGCTTTTAAAGTAGAATTGTATAACCTCCCCTTGTCCCATCTCCAGCCCCTCCTTACTACGCTCCTTTGGACCCCTTTCACATAATCCCCATCACTCTCAGGATGATAACCTTTTTCTTTTATTATATCACTTAAATACCTCACAACTCGTGAGCCTAGATCACAGCTCATGGGTCTTTGGCCTAGGCACATCATGGCAGAGCAGATGGAACGATTCTAAGACCCAGGATCCAGAATGTCTGTGATGAAACAAACTTTCTTAGAAATTGCACAAATAAAGTCATAACAATGCCAACATCAATGGACATGCTAATGTAGACTGGAGTTATTTCATGGGGCCCAAACACTAGACAAAAAATTATAGGCAACTATTGGCTGCTGGGAGAAAAAGAACTAGCTTATCTCAGTGGTGAGAATCCTTTTTGTTTTGTCCGATGCAGAGTGGTCAGCTCTGAAACAATATACACATAAATATCTTTTCCAGTTACATCATGCCCTTTTGTTTCAAGTGGGATTCTTATAGTACATTTGACTATTGATGTTTTCAATACAACTTCACGATTTCTACGTTTTTCTTTACCTCAACAAACCATATAGGAAAATATGTATATGCTTTATTTTAAGAGTCATTAAAAATTCTGCTCTCTTCAGAAATCACAGTTCATCTCTATGACATTAATGAGTAGTGATGAAATGAATGTTCTCAGAGGCATAAGTTATTCAATGTAAGTAATAAAATTGATTTCAATCCAAGTATATTGTTTAGCATAAACCTGTTCTCAATATGAATTTTTAAAAATAGCACATTAGAGAAAGATTATAGATCAGATCTAGTTACAATCTTCTAATTATACATTTTCCCTTTGAAAATCGCAGAAATCATTTTCAATCAATCACTGCATTCTATCAAACCCTTCTTAGATTCTCTTCTTCACAGTCATCACTCAGCTTAAATTTCCCCTTCCTTATTGAGTATTTTAATTGACCTTAATTTTTCAAGATGAATTTATCCTTATTATGATATTTGAATTTTCATTTATCAGTACCCAAACATGCAGGCACTCATGCAATTAAGTATTCATAGCTATCAAATGTAGTTCCTTCCAGCTCTTTAGCCATCTGTAAAATACCATTTCTCCTAGAGTCTTAGGCTTTTGTCTCATACTTTGTAACTTTCTGATACTAATAGTATCACATTCTTATCTTGCTTTATGTTTTTTTATTTTTTCACATTAATATTTGCGTGTAGTATGTTAAGATATTGCTATTAATTTTAATTTAACATTGTAGTTTTATATGATTTTTTGTGATGGAAAAATGTTTTGAGCATTAGTCTTTAATTTTTAATTATTAAATGGACTACTTTTTTTTAAACGCCTTTTATTTTCATAATACAAATTAGAATTTAGACTCTTAGAAATACATTCAAAAAAGTTATCTGAAACATCAAGTTTTTCAAACCTAGAAATGAAAGTTGGGGGGTAACAGCTCTATGACCTTCCTCTGGATCTAAAGGATGTGGAAAATTTGAATTTTAGTTGAATCTTTCTTTTATTTGCCTAAGTTACCATCATGGAACTATACTGTTACTGGAATTTATGGGAATTTGGTTAAGGCTCTAAGTAAAGTGAACTGAACACCTGTACCAGGTTGATGTGTTGGTGAGGTGTAGCTGCACCAAAGAATGGGATCAAGTCACAAAACTTTTATTGGACTCCATCGGTAGCTGATCATCATTTGAAACTGGATGGATTCGTGACATTCTAGATACAAGGGAGAGATATTGAACTGATGACTTCTCTGAGCTGGTAGAGTTGAAAGGCTGTGTTCTCCTCAGCTGCATCTCTGAAGACTGCGTGTGTTCCAAGAGACTAAGGGTTTAACAGTATTATTGTACTAGGCATAGATGCTCCCTGTGTTCTGTACCCTTTTGAAAATGATGAAGGTGAGGTTGGGAAAGACTGAGTTCTTTCATGAGCTTGACATGTCTTTCCATATTTATGGAAGGAAATGGTCAGAGTGTTTTCCTGCTTCATTTCTTGTAAAATAATTCAGAATTTGAGTTTGTATAGAAAAAGATAGTTGAAGCTATTTTCTATGTTTACAATAAATAGCAGTACCACAGTTCAAGTTTTTGAGAACTACTTTGAACTTTCATTGTATTCAGTCATTATGCTGTGGTATGTATAGTTTTGCTGCTGAACATTGCCCAAAAGCTAAACTCAAAGCGATGAGTGAGGAGTCAATCCATAATGGCCAAACAAGTTTAAATGTCTGTTTTTGTGCCCTTTTCTCAATCCTGAAGCTGTTAAACAAGTAATATTGGAAAGACATATTATTTTGAAGCATTTGTGATGCAAGGCATTGTTCTTAAACTGCATGCTGCACAGTGAAACTATATTTCTCGGTGACTAAGAATAGATTTCTAAAATAACTGGAGCAATAACAAATGAAATAAAAGATAAGAGTTTCTTCACGATTTTAGCCAAGAATCCCATTAAATATTGTAATAGGGCCAGTTTAGCTCAAAGTTATTGTGAAAAATGAGGAATTAATAAATAAAAACATTTTTAAAAACAATAGGATTACAAAATATTTCTATATAAATTATTCCAAGAAATCATATTTTAAAATTTTAATTGTAACAATACAATATTAAATCTTGCCAACTTATTCCAACTACTTATTTATATTAAGCAGAAACTACTAAAAGAAAATTCAAGTAACTTGTTGTTGTTGTTGTTTGTTTGTTTCAAGACAGAGTTTCTCTGTGTAACAGCCCTAGCTGTCCTTGAATTAGCTGTTGTAGATCAGGCTGGCCTTGAACTCACAGAGAGTTCAAGTGCTGGGATTAAAGGCGTGTGCCACCACTGCCTGGCTCAGGTAACATTAGTATTTATTTTGTGAAGTAAATGTCATGGGAGAGAGAGATTTTTGTCAAATGATAGTTTGGAGTTTTGGCTGGAATTCAATACACAAGTCATTTTGATGGAGGGGGATTGCTTTGCATTCTCATAGAATTGAATGGAACTGTTTCCATTGACCTCCTGTGATATTCATTAACACCTGCGAAGACTATCTTTATCTGACCTAGAGTGTTGCTGAGAGCATCACTTTCTCTGCACCATGCAACTGTGTTTCTAGTTTTTTCCTCTAAATAGAGAATAGAACAGGGCTTCAGCAATCATCCAAAGATGTTGGTGAAATGATTGAATTGTATGTAAACTCAAAGGAGTTTTGATTGTTCTCACTAGGTGTCCACACTCTGACACTAAGGAATTTCTGTCAATAGGACATTTTTCCATTGTGTCTTTGGAAGAAGAAATTTGATTTTCAGGTCTGTATCTAGTGAATGGTACCATCTTCATCTGTGATCGCCTTTACTTTCTGACCAAACTACTTAAGAAAGGAGTGAAGAGGGGCTTCAGATTGTTGGAAAGATCTTCAGACCCAGGCGGTTCTGAGCACTCCCTGAGATTGTGCAAAATCCTACCATAAAGTTAATACATGTGATCCTCTAATCATCATTGGTCTCCCAAAGCCATTATCACCCAGACATGTGGTAAGAAAAATCAGAATCTTATTTTATGTAATACAAAAGAAATTTTACAGCTGAACCCAGTTCATAACTCGCCCACTCATGTATTTCCCTGTTTTCTTGAAGGTTGGGTTATACGGCCTTTGCTACTTTGTTATTGACTAGCCCAGTTTGGGTATCAAAAGGATTTTAAGGGTGAAATGTTTTTGTTTTGACTTATGGAAATCCAAAGCACATCTCTGAGAACTTTTGCACTGTCCTACTGATATCTTTCCTTCTTGGTGTTATTCAATAACAAAATTACCCATGTTGTACCATAATGGCTGAACTAACAGCAGCCTCTGCATGGCACTTACTCTCCGAGGCTTTAGAGGTAAAGATCCTTGTGCTGCTGCTCTCTGAACACTTTGGGGGGGTTTCTAGGGAAATGTAGAATCAGAACATCCAAAAGACAAGACCAGGTCCCAAAAGTAGCTGTCTTCCAGCTAATTTGCTGCAAACCTCAGAAAGTAAGAAGAATCCAAGCAAGCAGCTTGTAAAATGTATTAATTAGCTTTATCCTGCCCCTATCCCACCACCACACATCTAAAGTTCTTCACACTTCATGATTGTATCCCAAGATATTTAGGAATGGAAACTTGCTTGCTGTGAAAGCCATGTTACAGTTGTAGAAATGCATAAAATATATACTATATTCTACTTTGTTAGAGCTGACTTTCAAGTCTTACCTTAGGAAGCTGGGGTTATCTTCTCCTTCCTCTAACTCAAATATTATTCTTTTCTTCCTTTCTCTTTCTTTAATATAGGATTTTAATATGTAGCTCCTGGAACTTTCTGTGTTGACCAAGCTGGCCTTTATTTTGTTGGTTGTGAGCCTAGCCTTTAACGGCTGAGCCATCTCTCCAGCCCCCAAGCTGGCCTTTAACTCATGGACATCTGCCTGCTTGTGCCTCCATAGTACCGGGAAAAAAGAAGTATGCTACCACATCTGGCCTCAGATTTTCTATTTACAACCCTTCTATTCTTACAGGCCTACTTTTCAGTGAATTCTCACTCTGGTAAATCCATATATAATTCACATTTTAGTATTACACTTTTGTGAAATTGGACAATTGTCACACAAGACAGAGAAATAGAAAAATGCTACTTATTATTTTGTACTAAATCTCAAGGCTGTGTGGTGTTGGCTGCTTTATAAAAGAACAATGTCCCCATTGCTGTGTGGCAGGCAAGGTGCCTTGGGAAAGGACAGCAGGTACCGCTTTTAAAGACCTCACGGTGAGTTTTCCTACATGCAGCTCCCATCTTCCCACCATGCCCACTGCAAAATGCACTACATTTTTGTCTCAGTGGTGCAATCAGGCCATGTGCATCAGTTAGACTTTTCTTCTTACATACTGCCTTGATTACTCGAAAACACTAAAAATTACATATTCTGCTTCTGTGCTGTGTATACTCCCTAAACTGACTCCTAAAGCACATGGTCTGTTTGCAAGTGTGGAAATATTCAAAACATCTCTAGCTTCTCTCCATGGCCACAGATATGGTCTGTTTTGGGGCCCATTTCAGCAAAATTAAAACACAGTGATTACTCTGCTCCTCCTCATGTCATAATACTGTAGATAGTAAGAGACAGGACAGATGATATTGACAGTCATTGCATAGTGGCTTTTGTGTTTAATTTTTAAACTATAAAACAAGGTTTGTATTTCATAATCTAAGGACAAAGTTATGCCAGAAAAATATAAATGTATTGTCTAGAATACTGTAATAGACATTAATATATTAAAATGGTTCTTTTTTATTAAGTCAGCTAGGACTTATGATTCTCTTGGCCATTAACATGTAAGTGGAAGTGATGCCTATCACTCTGGGGATTGTGAGAGTCACAGTCCCTTTATCTTCTGTCGCAAGAATCCCAGGGAATAGATAATTAGTCCAACATGAAGGGATCCTGAGAGAATCACGTGCATGCTAGTACTCAGCAGCCTTCAATTGTCCATCTTATAATATTTAAAGAATAATTAGTATTTAAACACTTATTTCTTTTATTATATTTTGAGAAATTCATACACAGGTACTGTTTTTACATCATTCCCACCCTACATTTTCACCCCACAGCTCCTGCTCTGACCCTTGACTCTGACTCCTTCTCAACTTCCTGATCTCATCTTTATTATACACACACATACACACACACATACACACATGCACATACACATCACACATACACACATACACATACCTGCAGATACATGCATATATATCACACATGTACATACACAGACACACACACATATAAATGCTGAACCCATTTACTATTTCTTTTGGTTTTTTGTTTTCTCATGCATTTAGGAATGACTACTTGTTGAAGAACCTAAAAGAAATATTTTAAATCATGAAGTATGAGGAAAATGTCAGCCTTCACTGGGCTACACATCAGAGTTTCAGTTGGTTTTCATATGTCTTCTCTAAATAGTATGGAAATTTTTATAATTATGCTCAAAATTTCAAACAAACATCCTTATTAAGTGCCTATGAATATTTTTCACTAACTTTTGAAGTAACCCTACACTTAGCCATTTAATGTTACCCATAGAAAGATGGCCATTGTCCCAGAATACCGCCTTTATGGTACCCCTCCATCAGTGATGGAATTCACAGAGATTTAGAATTGCTGTTGTCTGTCACTTTCACACAAGCTTCTCCTGGTGTTTATGGAATGAAAATTTGTACTGCGTAATCAAACAGAAAACTCACTCAATAAATATCAACAGTATAAAAATGCAACAGCATCTATTTTGCTAATGAGGCCAACAAAGATATAAGATGAAATGTTTTAAGTATAAATAATTTTAATTATAAATAAATAAAGCTGTGCCCTTTTCTTTGCCAGTGCTTCATTATATTTCTGTGCTGCATTCTACAGAGGCCTTACTGTAATATTTTGATGCTGCCATCTGACCAGAGTTCTTGGATATCATACGTGATAGCATGTGGGACAAATCCTGGCAGAATAAGACCTGGCAATATTCATGACACCCAAGCCCATGGACATTTAAATGGTTATTTTAAGCAATTAATACTCTTTATCTTGACCATTTTGTTATGATAATATATAGTTATAACAAAAATACCCTTTCAATGATAAAGTACTGTATTCTTTAAAATACAGTTCATGGTATTAACTTCATTCCTAATGTTTTTCTGTGTATCTAAGTTTGGACTGCTAAATAAAAAGTAATCCTATATTTAATATCTTGAGGAATAGCTGGGGTTTCTTTGAAGTTGCACCATTGTAAATTCTTACAAAGTTATTATTTTTAGGGTACCTTGCCCCACTACAATAAATAAGCAGCATTTTTATTTCTATTGTGATTACTTCAGAATGTTTAGACAATATTTTTAAATATATTTCATACTGAAAAGAGGAAATGGTGATTTCCTCAATGAAAGCAAACTTCTCTGACCACCTGAAAATCAAATTCAGTAATGTATTAATTTAATTAATTAATTAAACAGAAGACATACATTTACCAAAACGTTTTCTTTTGTGGAGTGGGAAAATAAAGAGCAAGGTGTGCATATGAACATAGGATAAAAGTAGGAGGGAGGTGGGCTAGGTGTGCTGTGGAGTCAGAAAAGTGGTGTCGCTTTAAGCCATCGACATTAAACGTCTGCTGTGTTCAGAATTACATAGGAAACTTGTCCAAAGTCTGACTCTCAGGATACATCCCAAAGCAATCAAGTCAGAAGCTTTGGCTCAGGGAAGTGGATATTTTAAAGCTCTCCAAGTAACTCTAATGGGTAGCCAAGGTTGAGAATTCTCCTCTAAGCTGAGTAAGCAATGAGAAGGAATGTGGGAAAAGCCATTTGTAAGCAGTCTGACTTAAGACAAAACTAGCTGAAGAGCAGAAAGGACATTTTTTAAAATAGTGTTTCTACCTGTCCAAAGAATCTGGGACAATGCAAGTCTTGGTAAGCTTGATATATCTTAGACTGCACATTTGCAGTGAAAGGTTGATCAGAGGTGATGAAGCCACTCGCACATACTTATCTTATTTGTGTATCTCTGTCACTTTCTTCCTACAGGCAGGGGCAAGTTTCTACTTAGTGTTTCTTGTTGCTACTACTTGAGGAAAAAGTTTCAATTTTTTTTATTTTTCTTAAATCAAAAGTGATAAACAGATTCTTTTATCAGAATCTTTTTCCTCTACTGGAGTGAGGAACACGTAATATGTTCTCTTGAGCACTTTCATGTCTAAAATACATGATATAAGTTATAGACATAATAAAATTAGTTAAAAGAGAAAGATTGATTTACCATTTGGCAGTACACAGGATTCCTATAAAAAAATCCCTAGATATGCAATTTGTGTCTCTGTAAGTAAGATGGTTAGAACTAGTTGACTGGGAAGGGAGCTTTGAAACTCAACTGTATAGGCTTACTTTATGGCTAATTATGGGGTATATATCTTGGATATAATTTGAACCTTACTCTGTACTTGTTTCTTATCTATTAAATGATGTTGAGGACTAGTCTAATGGAAGTGTCATAGAATGAAATAAATCAACTTATATAAATTACTTGAATTCATATTTGTTGAGTAGTATATAATCAACAAATATTGTTGCATATATTCTGGTTCAAGGGCTGTAATAACCATTTCAAAACAGGCTTAAATGTACTCTGGGAAAATGTTCCATAGAATTTGGCAAAGTAAGACTGGTTCTCTACAGAAGCCTCATAGCCATCATAACCTGACCCTACTCCTACTCTTTGCATATGTACCCAAGGCACTATGGGCAGCTGGAGTAGGGTTGTGTGATATCCTAGGAGCAGGCAGGGAACAATCTATGGTAAGAAATCTCCCCTGTCTTTGGGGTATTAGATTGGGGTCTTTAATGCATCACCAGCTTGGATCACTGGATTTGGAATGTTGAGTTTAGATAAAATGCGTGACTGTTCTGCCTAACTGTATATCTAGAATTTCATGACCCATGGCCATGTACCCACAGCACAGTCTGCCCAGATTGTTCAGATAGAGACTTTCCTAAATTTCTGGTTGTTATTTCAGCTACAAACTCTGGTGAGGACTTTTCTTGTGTGTAACTTACTAACTTTCTGAGTTGAAGGTATCAGTTTGGATCACTGAAGAAGCTAACCTCCCAATCTTGTCTACTGTTTATTCATCCTGACACACTGTAAGACCTGTGTCCCTGTTCCTCGAGTTACAGCAAGTTACCAGACAGTCCTGGTACCCTGTCAGGTTTGAACCTCTCCTGTAGCCTCCCCACTAGACTCTTGAGATAATTGATTATGTTATATTATAGTTCTTTCCACATTGTTTGAATAGAAGAAAAACAGAAAGGGAACTAAAAAGAGTGGCCATGGATCTCTGCAGGGATTTGTCTCTCATCTAATCTGAGAAACAAGTTATTCATCATTGTTAAAAGGATCTTAAGCTGTGCTTCACAATTTATGGGTCCTGGTCCTTTTTGGGGTCGAACTATGCTTTCACAAGGGACTCTTAAGACCATCAGAAAACATGGATATATACATTATGATTCATAACCATATCAAAACTACAGTTACAAAGTAGCAACAAAAATAATTTCATGGTTGGCAGTCACCACAACATGAGAGACTGTATTAAAGGGCTGCAGCATTCATAAGGCTGAGAATCACCGATCTAAAAGAAACAGTATGGCAAAAACTAAAACTATAGTGAGCTAATAATAAGGTTGTCTGGAGGGGAAGCTGGAAAAGAAGGAAACAGCCCCCTCACCTTCCTACTGACCCCAAAGCACTCAATCATCCTACCTGAAACAACTACCCTGGTGAATCAGTAGGTACCCAGTATGATTCATTCTTCCATCCAGCTGTAGCATTATGAGTTCTGAATTGCTTGTTCATTTGTTTCCATAAATTTGATACTGCTATTAGGAAACAGTCCTTACAGCAAAATCCAGTCTTATGCTATCACTTGCTTGTGCAAATTAAAGGTGACACAGGTTATGGCAAGCTGTAGATTATCCAGGAATAGCAAAAGGAAGATTATTTGCTGTGTGTAAGACTATAAGCCAAATGTTTGGTAAGAAGGTACAGAAATTTTTTTTCCACTTTAAAGAGGTTGGGAGGCAGAGATAAAATCTGCAATTTCAGGTTTTGGAAAAATAATATGAACACCCTCGATAAGCAGGCAGGTGGAATCACTTAGCAGTTTTTTTTTCTACTGCACTTCAAAATTGGTTATGGAGTAGCATTTTTCAACCAAGTAGAGAGCCCTGTGCCCATCAGCTTTGCTGTTTCTGCTTCTTCCTCTAAGCTCCAGAGAAATGTGCTACATTCCAGCAATGACCACAGCTGCAGAAGAACTGCTTCTTGCAATGTCTTCCCCCCTTTCTTCTTTGCTTCATTTTAATATGGATGCACCCAAGGCATACTCATGAGTACATTTATACAGAATGGTAAGTCAGGATTTATACAGAGAGGGTCCTATATCTCTCCAGGAGAATGCTACTTCCTGATTCTAATGGTAGTCATTGCTCATCAACATTGTCCATAAAGGTCTAGAAGGCATGGAGTCATGACAAATATTAGGGGGCGTTTTCTTTTACAAAACGGGACTTACACAGAATATAACAACTTAAGTCAGTGTTTAGCACCATTAAGAACTCCATTATAGAGATATTTCATTTGTATTTTACTAAGTAAAGCTTGCCTGAAGTTCAGAGAGTAAAACAGCCATACTGATCAACCTTACAGACCAGGCTGTGGTGACACACACCTTTAATCCCAGCAACCACACTAGTTTGTCATAGAAACTGAACAGTAATTGATGTATGCTTTTAATACCAGCACTAGAGAGGAATATAAGATGGGAGGAGATAGCTCTCACACACAGTCTCATTCTAAGATTCCTGGAGGCAGGATTGCTATCATTTCAGACTGAGGTAGAGGTAAGAGCCAGTGGCTGGCTGTTTTGCTTTTCTGACCTTCAGGTTGTACCCCAATTTCTGTCTCTGGGTTTTTTTATTAATAGTGCTACAACCCATATTTTAGCATAACTTAGAATTAGTAAAAATAAAAATAATATAACAAATAAACTCAATTACTGCATAAAATATGAAAGCCCAGAAGAAAAAAATATACCAAAACTGGTCCAAGGATAGACAGTGGGAAGGAAAAAGAAAACAAGACCCTTGAAAAGTGATTGAATATTAATACAGAAATATGGAAAAGAAAACAGCTCAACACCACCATTAAAAGAATAGCAACCACAAATGATTTCTCAGAAATGTCACTTCCATAAATACTCCAAAGCAGTTGGGCTTATCAGTTATATCTGGCTTCTGGGTGAAGATGTTTCACTTTCATTGCATAGATCGTTGCCCAGAATGAACAACAATCTTAGAAATTTCTCATTTCATTCACCTCTAGATTTTCCAAATCACATTGGTACGAATGAAACAATTATTGTCTGTACTAAGATTCAGAATGCTTTTTAATTCTTTTTATTTTTAAAACAACCTTATTTTATATACCAATCCCAGTACTTTCTCCCTCCCATCTTCTCACTCCTTCTACTTCTCCTCACCCCACCACCCATCCGCTCCTCAGAGAGGGTGAAGCCTCCCGTGAGGAGTCAACCAAGTCTGTCACATCACTTGAGGCAGGACCAAGGCCCTCTTCCCTTGTATCTAGGCTGAGCAAGGTATCCCTCCATAGGGAATGGACTCCAAAGAGCCAGATCATGCACTAGGGATAAATACTGTTTTCACTGCCAGTGGCTCCCAAAGCTGCCAAGGCCACAGACTGTCACCCACATTCAGAGGGCCTAATTCAGTATTATGCTGGTTCTCTATCTGTCAGTTTGGGGTCAGTGAGCTCTTACTATCTCAGGTCAGCTGTTTCTGTGGGTTTCCCCATCTGGGTCTTGGCCTCTTTGCTCATAATATCACTCTTTCCTTTCTGTGACTGGACTCCAAGAGTTCCACCTAGAGCTTAGCTGTGGATCTCTGCATCTGGCTTCCATCAGTTACTAGATGAAAGTTCTGTGATGACAATTAAGGTAGTCATCAATCTGATTACAGAGAAAAAAGCGTTTTAGGAATTCTCTCCACTATTGCTTAGATTTTTGACTGGGGCCATCCTTGTGGTTTTCTGGGAGTTTCCCTAGTGCCTAGTTTCTCTCTAACCACACAATGGCTCCAGAATTTCTAAGGAAAAAGAAATTTACAAATACATGAAGTGGTCCATTCTGTCTTGGGTATTGATGACCAATGAAAACGTGCCTTCTGTCTATGCCTAAAATAGTCTTCAGGTTTGACATTGCATTTTCAAGTCATTCAAAAGGGCATGGTTCACTGTGAACCACTTAAAAGGTATTCACCTTTCCATTCTAGCCTTCCTTTAAAGGGCAAGGATTTCTGTGCTCCGTTCCTACAGTTATCCATATGATATAATCTTTAATCCTCTATAGAGCCAAAAAGCCTTTTCTAGACACAGTATGAAATGAGGCAGGTTATCTCTGAGTGTCACCCAGTCTTAGAAGTGTCTGTGTTTCCATTTTTCTTACTTTAGTAAGTCAGCATATGGACTTAGATTGTGTTTTGAATCAAATCCTCTTTACACAAACAAATGTTAGCAGATAGCCTGAGGATTATGGCTATACACAGCTGTAAAGTCTCAGAAGCTGTGATAGTCAACAAGGTTCAAGCGAAACTCACACAAATGTCTCTGTACCTCATGAAAGAAGGTTTACAACCCCACTACCTAATGGAATAAGTAATCCAAAATTAACATGCAATCTAGTAGTGTCTTCATCAACACATATAGAAAGTAAAGGTTTCATATAACAAGCTTAGTCCCATATTTCTGTTTTTACTTAATCTAGCTTTTTGTTGTGTTAAAACACCTAGCATAAAGCTTTCCCTACTAGCATATGCTTGCTGTACAACACAGCATTATTCAATATTGCATATACAACATCATGGAGCAGATATCTAGAGTTCACCTATTTTGTATAACTTTATCTTTTTTTAATCTGCTGATTATAATTCACCACTTTTTACTCTCCCCTCTGGTAACCCCTAGTACTTTGCTTTTATGAATTTAACTATTTTAGATCCTCCATGTGTGCAACCCTGTAATATAATATTTGTCCTTATTGAGACTGGTATGTTTTGATTGGCACAATGTCTTAAAGGTTCAAACATGCTGCTTTGTAGCAGGATTTCCTTGTTTTGATATGACTGAACAATGTTTCATTAGAGTGTGTGTACTAAACACTTTCTACAACCATTCACCTCTAGATGGACATTGAAGCATGATTTTACACTTTACTGACTATAAACAGTGTTAGGGTGAATCTGAGATAAATGATTTCACTTCTGTATTATGCCTGAAACTCATTTGGATTTAGACTGAACTAAAAGGTGGATTTATGGTCCATGCATTAGTTCCATTTTAGCCTTTTGAGAAACTTCCATACTGTATTACATTTTTCATTAACCCAACAATTTGCAGGTGTTTTATCTCTTTTGATTCTCACTAACATTTGTTATATTCTGAATCTTTTAATAATAGGTATCCAAACAGGTATGACATGGCATATCATTATGTTTTATACGTGCACCTCACTAATAAGTGACATTTGGCATCTTTTCATATTTCTAAAGGTTGTTCTATGGAGAAATGTCTATTCATGACCTCAGTTCAACTTTAATAAAAATGAATTGGTGGCACTATCATTGTTACTATCAAACTGTAAGATAGGCCTGACTATGTGGGTAGAGCAAGGAACTATCCATGATACCTTTCAATTCAAAACCACAGTAATCTTTACACATGAGCACATACACTGAAGAATCTCACTAGGCTGTTATCTTTTCTATATTCTAATCCCCTTGTTACTACAAATTGGAAATGTTTAGAAAACTTCAAAACACTTTTTATTATCAAGGAAGATAATTAAATATATATCTAGAATCCATCAAAGTTTTCTCTAGTTGCTGAGTGGTGAAAGTAACTATTGGTACAATGTTAGTATGATAGTGATTAATTCTACTGTAACCTTGAGACACATCTAATTAGAGATAGTTTACTCAATACCTATGGCATTATGCAGTGTTATTCTGGATCATCTCTAGTGTTGGTAGTTCTGATGTCTCCTAACAGGTAGTCCTGCAGACTAGACAGTTTAACAAAGTTGCTCTGTATGTGCTACTGTCAATTTTATATGCAGTATTTCTTCAAACCTAAGATATACATTTTTACCCAGTGTTTTAATATCTGTTCAAAATTTATCTCAAATTTCCTAGTTTTTCAACAACCAGGCAGCATTAAGGCGGACCTTTTGAAAACTGCTAAATCTACAATGTTCTTTATAGCACCAAAGATGATTCTGTGGAGAAAATCAAGTAAGCATTGACTGAGATGAAAAGTGACTCAAAGGATTCAGATTCAAAATGTAGATAAAGGTTGAATGATTATAGACATCAGAGGATAATGTTTTCTCCCTTAGGATTGCACAAAAGCAGTAAATGACTAAGATGTCTTCAAAATTAGCTTCCTTTCCTATCAGCACAATGCGAAGATTCTTAGTGATGAGACAATAATGTACGTTGATTTATTGTGCAGCATTTCTTGCATCTTACTGGTACATAAATATCTTACAATAACTTTCATGCTAAGGTCAATGAAGGAAAGTGTATTACACAAAATGAGACAGGGAACATAAAACAAAACAATGCCTGGAACATTAGATACAGAAGCAAGCTTGCCACAGGCAAGTTTAGCAAACCTCCAAGGATTATCACTGTGGGTTTTCAGGTTTCTGATGAGTCTTTAGCTACTTAGACTCAGAAGCCTTCTGCCATGGCCATTTCTACTTTTGAAAGGGCTTCACTCAACCAAAGTTAACCTGGAGAAAAAGCTATGTGGCTCAAGATGCTATTTTCACATAACGAGCCCCAGTCTGGTGGTTCCTGGTGTGTTTTCCTGATTAGGTACTCTATGGATCTTTTGTGGTGTGAGAGCTGTCCTTCTTTATCTATAGTTTATTTCTGAGCAGAGAGAGAATACCCAAGAGAAAGGCTACAAAGGCTTGTACCCTAGTTAATCAATATCTATCAGTATTAAACAGACAAATTATTTAAAATCTGTGGATCTCAGATTCTTATTTACAAGATAGGTACCTACTCAAAAAT
>LOJH01007802.1:0-17709 GCA_001685095.1 Ellobius talpinus
GCTGGGAGAAAGCCGAGTCAGGCAGACCCAAGATGGACGTGGGTTAGAATCTTGTCAGTAAGCCACGACCCGTGGTGATACACAGATTACTAGATATAGCCTTTAGATTCATTTCCCCATTGCTGAGCAAGTATCAGCCCCTAACCTCTGCCAGTATGCTGCATGGCGAGGCTTCTCTCCTCCACCAGTTCATGGGAACATGGCCTTTTCCTGCGCCTGTGTGAACCCCAGTGGCGCATTCTCTGCTCTTCCTGGCTAGTTCTTTGCCAGCTTCGGTGATCTCAGGGACAGGTGTGGCAGGAACAGTTAAGGTCAAATGACCCTCTGGGTGGGCTCTATTCTGAGTTCTAGAACCGAAGATTCAGTTCCCTTGCAAGCAGAGAATCTATGGTTGTCATGACTCAGAACCTGCTGGGTCTCACTTAAGGGCACTGTCACTCTGTCTGGCAATTTGTGTCATGGCCAGGTACACACTCAGCTTGGTCAATCAGTCCATCCAATCTTCTTCTCCAGCCTTCTCTGCAACCTTCATCCTGAGGGCATGTGTTGTCTGCTACATGTTCCAGGGTCTGATTTGTCTCCATGGGTCACTGATCCTACCTACCCTTACCATATGGGTTGTCATTCTGGGTTGCTTCCTCCATTGCCTTTCACTTTAGCCTATTTTTTCCCTACATTTTTAGTCTGAGTCAACATGTTATTTACTGGGGGTTGGGAGGTTTGAATTTTTCAGTCCTACACTTCACTTCTATTCATACCGAGAGCCAACTCTGAGCGTCTGGCTGAGATTTTATTGTTCTCTTCCTAGGCTCCTCACTCAGGCAAAGCAAACTGTACAGACCAGACCTGTACAATAACCTGTCAGTCATTGCCTGATTGGTCAGAGGACCCAGCTTCTGGACAATTCCTGGGGCAATTGCCTTTGGTACACACTCCATATTCTCTACTTTGCTCAACAGTGAAGAGTCACACTATAACCCGCCCAGGTTACTGCAAATGGCCAAGATGAGGCTCCAGGTGCTCAGCAGCTCCTAGGGGGACAACACATATATGGTAAAGTGGCATTCCTACCTTGTGTTTCCTGATGACAGGGAAAGAGAGGGGTCCTCACAAGTGCCTATCTTCATAGAAGAAGTCAGAGCACTTAAGAACATGTGAACTGAATCTGGACAGACCCCAAGAGGAAAGCTGAGACTTGACTAACTAGTGTCATCTCAGGACATGAAAGTACGATTTTGAGGCCAGGGCCCTAAATGGCTATTTCCTGTAAGGGTGGCATAGTGGGCTCTGCATGCCAGGTATAGGGGAACTTATTTTGAAGGACCTAGGAAGCTGTGAGGTGGCCAAGGATGTTTTACAACCCTTTCTACAGGTGAAAATGTGGGAAGACTGCTTCTGTACCCAGTGTTTTGCCATGGCCTGGACTTCAGGCTGGTTCTTTTAATCTACCAATACACAACCATTACCAGTCTGGCACACCCATATTGAGGGCAACAAGATCCATGGAATCACTGAACCTTGGCCAATGTCCCAAGCTCATTGAGAACTCCTTACCAGTACTCACAGGACATGGCCCTATCTTTTTAGACACTAGTATGAGGGAAAGCTTCTGGAATGGGAAAAGGCTGTTCATGTTCACCACAGCTCTGCCCAACATGGACCCTCAGTTCCCATAGTTCAGGAAGGAAGGACATGGGTTTATTAGAATTGGGCTTTTCTTCTCTAAAGAGAAATGTTTGCTAACACAAATGGCTGGCTTGATACCCAATCACCTGTGAGCAGTGTCTAGAAAGCTCAACAAAAACGAGAAGAGGCCACTAAAGATGCAGTGTGGAGAAACGCCACACAGACACATCTAGACCTGCCAGAGCCCATTGTTTAACGGGGCAGCAGGTACATCCCTGACGTCAGTTACAAGCCAAATCCTTAAAACCTAAGCTGCCTTAGCTCCTCTTTTTTCTGTGTGGATACCTGCCTGGCAAGTGTTCCTGTCAAAGGCTGTGCATGAAGCCCTGTTCACAAGAGTTCTGCTAGAAACCTAGGAAAACTTTTGGGAAAACTCTGGCTCAGGAAATTTGGAAATGAGAGCAAATGAATCCAAAGCTGAGATTTGAGAGAAGTCTTTATGCCACTCAACATGTACAAACATTCTCAACAAGGCCTCCCTCCACCATGTGCTTTAAACTGTAATTCTTTCAAGAAGCACGGACAGGCAGTGTGGCCTCAGCAACAGCCCATGTGCTGTCTAGTGTATGATACAGGTCATGGGAAGGAGAAAGGGGGTCACAGGCTTTATCTTTCAAATTCTTTGGCAAAAGTATTCCTAGCCATGTAACCATACTCTAAAGATTTTACTAAGCACATTGAGAATGGTGGAACTGTAGCAATCTGGGATCTTTCTTAGATGGGGTATTTTTAAGTAGGCGAAGGTGAAAACCACCTCTGGGACAGACAATAAAGAAGTGCCTGCTAGAGACCATGGTGGCTGGCTTATAGCTTTCTATTGTTTTAAACCTTACGTTTTTATTGATGAGTGTGCACATGTGCCATAACACATGTGGAGCTCAGAGGAAAACTCCAGTCATTCTCTTTCCATTTTCACATGGGTTCCGGGGATCAAACTCAGGTCACCAGGCTTGTGCACAAGCACCTTTGCCACTGAACTGCGTTGTCAGCCCATTAGTGGTATTTTTACAATAAAAAATTATGCTGGGTTGTCAGCAAAAACCCTGATGTCAGGATGGAGAGATGCCTCGGTGGTTAAGAGCACTGATGGCTGCTCTTCCAGAGGTCCTGAGTTCAATTCCCAGAACTCAAGGTGGTTCACAACTGTTTATAATGGGATCTGATTCCTTCTTCTGGCAAGCAGGAGTCCATGCAGACACAACACTCATAATACTTAAAATAAATAAATATAAACAAATAAAACTCAGCTGTTCTGTCCACAGGAATCTTGGTGATTTTAGGTTTAGTAAAGAATAAAGTTATTCAACTAAAGGTTAAGCAAATCACAACCCCGTCAGAGTTCCCAGGAGGAGGAAATACAGGGTGGCTTTAAGTTGCTCTGAGAGCTTTGATCACAGTGCATTCACAGAAGTGAGTGGGGTAGGCTACAACAGTGGTACTCCCTGAAAGGCGGTCCACAGAGCTGCTCTACAGCACTGATTGCTTTTGCAAGTGCATACCTTGCTAACTGTTGAGTAGGAACTACAGGGTGGCTGTAAGGTTCTCAGTACTTGAACATGACAAAAAGGGAGGCCACCCACATCTGAAGACCCTGCTCCCATACTCCCTGAACAGTGGGTAAAAACACCAAGATGAGTTGGGTGTTGTGCACATCATCCTAGAATGGAGGAG
The DNA here is from genome assembly GCA_001685095.1 of Ellobius talpinus. Taxonomy (NCBI): domain Eukaryota; kingdom Metazoa; phylum Chordata; class Mammalia; order Rodentia; family Cricetidae; genus Ellobius; species Ellobius talpinus. Next base: position 3,358 of record LOJH01007802.1, read on the forward strand.
ACTGAGGTAAAGGCTTGGGCCACACAAAACTAACAGAAAGCAAACAAATGAGCAACAGCAGGAGACTGGGAGGAAGAGGCACAGCGGTGCACAGCCAAGACCCGGACTCTGCCTCAGCTCCTTAGAAAGACTGTAAAAGGAAGTGACCTGCTGGGGTGGGGTGTTTAAGGAATAATCAGAGATGTGACCCTCCTTCTGGGGGTGCTTCATTCTGAGCTCTTGAGAACACACAACTTACACTAAAGTCTGAGCAGCAGTCTCCCGAGCAGAGCCACGACTCAGGAGGCAGAGGCTGATGGTGTGTTCAAGCTGCCCAAGAGCTTTCCTTCCTTCCCAGGCCAGACCACTCCTACCAGTTTTCCATCGAGGCCTGGCCTCTTCACAAGCCTGGGGATCATACTTCCTTAGCAGAACTAAAATTACCAGTTTGTTGGGGTCCCAAGGACTGTTAGAATGTTGATCAAGAAGCTACCAGCCTGGAGGTCAGGCACAAGCTACTGCTCACTGGGAGAAGTGAGGTGAAGGGTTCTAGAACTATTTCTAAGGGATTTCCACTTAACAGAATGAGAGGGTATAGGCTATCTGGAAATGTCATGTTACAAATTATCTGACCTCTAATAAAATGCTACTGTATAATGCCCTGAGGTTAGCACCAGTCTCAGCACAGCCTGAGGCAGGCTGGTCTCCCACATTGGGCACATGTACCCATCTGAATGACAGGGACTAGAGTCATTTCTTCACTGAAGCATTCCTGTGAGGAAGTCCTATCTTTGATGCTAGCACTGTCAATCAGGCACCAGGATAGCTGGGCACCAAGAGTGCTGACGAGTGTATGATGGCATTAGTATCTGGCTGCTGAGTACCCAGTGACACCAACACTGGCAGCGGGTTGTCTCAGCACTCTCCCAGGCTCTGAGAGGAGAATGCTGGGGCTCCTGAGCAAGTCCTGGATCACTGGGGTACCACCATTCACTCTGTTGGGCCCCATCCTTCCTGCCTGTTCATCTAGGTTTGTGGCCTGTCAGATGAGGTCACCCCTTGTGGCTAACTGACCGAATTTCTGATACCAAGTGGGAAGCAAGACTGACCTTGCAAAGGACACCAAACTCAGAGGATGACAGGCAGGAAGACCAGCAGTTGAGTGTGAATGCTAGGCAGGCAGTGAATAAAACCAGACATGCATTTATTTTGCATTAGATTTCACTGGTTTAAGTGTCTAAAAAAAACTAGAATAAATCTACCAGCCTCTCTCTACAGGCCCAACCCTTAAGGGCTCTACCCTGAGGGAGTATGGTAACTGCTGCTGCTAAGCCTGCCAAGGCCCGTAAGACTCCCCTATGAGGGCTTGGAACCACTGGCAAGTCAGAAGCCAGCCACAGTGCAGTCCTGGCAGCACCAGAGACTGAGCTGATTCCCCAGATACTTCCTCTTGCTGGAAAGCAAAGACAGAGCTCTGTTAGGGAAGCCCTGGCTCACGCTATGACAACTGCAGAGTCAGCCACCACCCTTCTTAAGTAGCTCAGCCTGCTGTGTCTGTGTAGCGTACGAGGGGAGGCTCCCTGCCTTTGGTTTGGATCATCGAGCTCTAGGTACTAAGTCTCCAAAACATCCTTGCCACATGCAGACCAGATGGAAGAGCTGATACCCAGCAGTCGGATTCCTGCTACATCTGGAGAAACTGAGTAATGTCCCTTTCATGGTCTCTTTGTATTTCTCTTCAAGAGTTGCTTGACCCAATATCTTTGTGTCTGCTCTATACAATGAAAATACAAACTAATTGAGAATAGAAAAAAATAATTAAAGCATCAAATTGTACAAATTACAATCTGTTCCAAAATATACTTACATTAAATAAAATACGCATTTCAGTAAGATCTACAGTGAATGACTATGCATTCTGGGAAGCTTCACATCTAGGCAGGGTCAACATTCGTGGAAGAAGCTAAGAGAATGGGCATCCAATCACAGTTTATAGCGGGTTTCTTATTGCCAATCTGCCAGTCACACCAAACATGTCATTACATCACTTGTGCAGGACACCGATTTTGTCGGGGGTAAGGGAAGCAAGTGCTGTCCTCAATGGTGAGCTCATTACAACTCTGGAGGAATCCCACAGCCTAGACAGAGTTTCAGGAAACATTGTTAAGGGAAGCAGACAACGCCCTCGAGGCCCAGACACTTTCTTGCTGTATTGTGTAGTCAGGAGGATGGTCTTCTTCAGGACAAGGTCGCAAGACTGGGACAAGCCCAAGGGGCTGACAGGGAGTATGAGGGTGGGGAGGAGGGCTACCTCTAGCTGTTTCACATCAGAGACAACTGTGACAAGTCCTCAGAACTGCAATCTCCCCTCTTATCATCTGGCATAGCGTTTGATGTATTCATCCACTTTGTCCCGGAAATCCTCCTGCAGTGGGAGAGGTTAAAGCAGAGAAGAGTAAGAGAGCAAAGTGACACTTCAGGAACACAGCCAGTCTCCTCAAAATGAAGGACTCTATGGAAAGCCTGGCTTCATGTCACCACTGGTGCCATCTCTCCACAACCCACTGTGCAGGGGACAGTGCAGTGGGTGGTGGGGAGGGGCATAGCACAAGCCAGAGCAGTGGAGAACCTGAGGGCATCTCATCCCACACCCTCACTTGTGCCAACAGGAACATCAAGTCCGAAAAAGCATGTTCATAGTCCCAATGCCAACACTCTTCTGCATGTAGTATGAGCCACAAAGCTGCTCTTTTGCTGGGAGGCCCTGATGGTCGGAAGCTGGTCTACCCTGGCCTGGCAACTCTGAGTAAGCTCAGAAACATGGACAACTCCCTTCCCCTGGCAGAAGGAGCCCTGTTCTCTACCTGACCTCATCTGGAGATTGCTACTAGGCCCAGATGCCCGACTCTAATGTGACCCTGGGCACAGTTCCCTGAAGCTTTCCCCCTCTGCCCATAAGGCAATCAGACATTGTGCTAGGAGCATTACACTAGGGCCATGCTTCCGAAGATTTGTATAAGGAGCTTTATGACAGGAGTGTACTGTTTAACGTAAATTAAGCAATTCCCCAGCTACCACCACAATTCTATATATCCCCTATACTTTGGAATAAAGCTGAGCTAATCACTGAAGTTTAATCTCCTGAAGGGCTATCTCTGTTGTACTCACAAGCTACACAAGGCCATGCTTGCCACTTCTGCTCCCTTTGCCCCCATGGCCCAGTGGCCAATGGACCATGGAGGAGGAGGGGACCCATATTCTTGGACAGACCTTTGCTTTTTTAGATCCACCTTCCCAAAGCCTTGTTATCCACCAAAATGTGCTTACCTTCACGATCCCACCCTACCTGCACCCACCATACCCGGAGAAAGGCAAATGGGCCACAGAGCTTACCATCCTCTCACATCAAAGCACTTCACACCCACCTGAAGTAGGCAAGACAAAAAGTGTTTGATGCACAGAACAAAGCTCTGTCGCTGATGTACAAACGACTAGCCAGAGTCAGGCCCTCAGCAGACACATCAGAAAAAAAAAAATCAAAATACAAACCATCTTCTCTGAAGTGGCTCAAAAATAAAAGCAAACTATTCAGAGGAACTAAGTAAGCACACTGTCACACCTGATCTACCAAGAAGTTTAAAAGCAGAGGGCAAAAGTGGCCTTCCCTAGCAGCATGCAGTGAAGTACACCAACCTATCAGGCATGGACTTGTGTCCTGATGAGCCTGAAAGATAAACAGCCAGCCCACTATTGAAATCAAGGATCCAGCAATCCGGCTGTAGGACTAAACCAAATGCCAGTATATTTAAAGATGTAGCTGTGTTTAAAGACTTGCAGTGTATAGCAGGGACACATCCTGTGGGGAAAAACAGCCCAGGAAGAAGCTTTTGATCTGATCAAAAAGAAAAAAATAATGAAGATTAAGTGTAATGGACAAGAGTCCATTATTTTGGGTAAAAACAAACACACATGATCTCAGCAAAGGGTGTGGAAAGAGGCAGGTGGCCTGATGTGACCCATCCTTCCTTCTATGTCCCTCAACCACCATGGTATGGTTTTGCTGTTGTCGTGCAACAGTAAGTGCTCTACCACAGTTATACCCCAGCTCTACCTTACTGCTAATGAGGTAATGTGCCTGCTATATCACTCATAAGGAAATTTTACTATGATTTTACCTGTAATAAAAGCCACTTTCGCTATGAGCAAACCACACATTTACTGAAACACAGACTGCTTTAAATGGCTGCCCCACATCCACCACTTAAGTTCTCTTACCCAATCCAGAGACTCCTTTTACCTATGTGTCTACCTAGAAGCATCCCATTTGCCAGCTCACCTTGTCTCGTAAATGATGTTCTGCTGCTTCAATATTCAGTGGATCATCAAAATTCAAAAGATCCTTAAAAAGAGAGCAACTCATAATGAGTATGGGGAAGAATCTGCTTTCCCACTGTTAGGCATCAGTGAATGGCACAACAACCTAGACAGCGCCCCGCCCCAAGCACTCAAAATCCCTCACAGCAGAGTGTCAAGCGCAGGGGTGATTTTCAAAATGGTGAATGGCAGTTGAGAAAATGTCAAGAGTATGTTTACACAGACTATCCCATTCTGAGAAACTGGAGAAGACAACAATCACATTAATCTGATGCTTTCTGATAACTGGTGATGGACAACCATTCTGAGTGTTTTGCGTGTGTGTGTGCGCGCGCGCGTGCACACGCACGTGAGTGCACAAACTTATGGAAGCCAGAGGAAGGCATCGGATCCCCTGGAACTAGTTATAGGAAGCTGTGAGCTGGGTCTTCCGGAAGATCGGCCAGTATTTTTAACCACCAAATCATCTCTCTGGCCTTGAATAACAACCATTCTTAACAATGGGGTTCTTCAATAAAATGTCATTATTTGTGTGAGAGCATACACGTGCAAGTTCCTGAGTGTATGGGTACAGGTGGGTAATAGGTATATCTAGAGGTCAGGGGTCAATTTCACTCCTTAGGGAGCCTTGTTTTCTCTCAGATAGGGTTTCTTACTGGTTCCTGGAACTCACTAATTAGGCTAAGCTGGCTGGCCAGCAACCTCCAGCGATCCTATCTCCATATCTCCAGTGCTGGGATTACAAGCATAAAGCACTATGCCCAGCTTTTTCACATCAGCTCTGTGAACTGAACTCAGGCTGTCATGCTTGTACAGCAAGCACATTATTGTTTCAGCTACCTCTCCAGCTTCACTGTTCACATTCTCGCAGTACTTAAAAAGTATTTATTATTATCATGTATGTGACAGTGTATGCTGCATGTACATGTGTTTAGAGGACAACTGTGGGAAATAGTGGGTTCTGGGGATTTAACTCGGGTCATTAGACTAGCGCCTCCATCTGCTAAGCCATGTCACTGGCTCTTCATTTCTTTATTTTCTTTTGGAGATAGTATCTCTGTAGCACTAGTTAGCTTCAATTCACTATATAGATGAGGCTGGCCTCGAACTCAGGAGATCCATCTGCCTCTGTATCCCAAATGCTGGAACTAACACCTGCTCCATTTCCTTTAAAAAGCATTAGTTTCTTTCTCTCTCCTAATTTAATGTCTGCATTATCTCCTCAGAGTCTCTTCTGACCTTGCCTTTCTTTCAAAGGTAATCACTCAAAAATCCAATGGGAACAATATCTGGTATCCACAAACTGAGGGGAGCACAGACTCTTTCCACCTCTCAAAGAACACTCAATCCTCTTGAAATCATCCCACTGAGTCACTGCTTTTCAAAGAGCACCTGAAAATGGCTTACTACAGAAACATTACCAGTACAGCGTTCCTATCTAGGAGAAAACATAGCTGTGACTATGAATATAACAAGTGGGGTATGTGACACATGCTAATTCCAGGTCACAGGAAGTTGAAGCAGGAGGATCGACATGAGTTTGCCTGGGTGACATAGTTGGGTCAAGGCCTTCAGAATGAGACCTCATCCCAAAACAAAAGATTATAACAAAACCTGTTATTTCATAAACTAAGACAAATACATATTAAAAACAAACAAAAAGCCTCAAATTCAATGTACTTTTGCCCATTAATTCCCTAAACAATTGCTAGTCAAAACAACCAACATATACACACTCGCACACGTGCGACTGGGCAGACAAGACGGAATCCAGAACAGCTCTGGGTTGAGGAAAAGTGACAGAGGAAGGCCTGCTTAGCTCATGTCCTCACTGGCTCACAGTCAAACTGAAAATACAAAGGGTCAACAGACAGTGAAGCCCAGAGGGAGGGGCTGAAGAGAAGCACCGGCTGCTCTTTCAGCACCCACACAGTGGCTATCCAGCTGTAACAGCTCCATGGGATTCAACACCCTCTTTTGGTCTCTGTGGGCATATGACACACATGCAGTGCACAGACAAGATACAGGCCAAACATATGAAGATAAATAAATCCTTTTAAAAAGGCAGTGAAACCCAACTTCTGGAGAGAATAATTAGGCTAAGGCTCTGGGATTACAAACACTGTTATGCCACCTAAGATGCCAAGGCCGACTTAAATGATTGAGCACGCTGAGAAAACTGAGTGCTGGAATCCAGGCCTGGCCCAAAAATAGCGTATTCACAGGGAGACAGGGGAACCTGAAATGCCTTTAAACACTGGCTTCTCTGTAGTGTGTGCTCCCAGAAACACCGCAACATTGGGCAGGGCCCCACAGGTTAGTGGAAGTTCCTTTATGTTGATGATTAAATACAAACATGCTGTGTCATAGATGACAAGGAAGAGAAGCAGATATGCTCCAGAAGGCAGAAAATCTCCAAATATGTCACTCTTAAAGGCCCCTAAGTTCCTGCATCACAGTGTTTTTACTGGTCATAAAATGGAAAGGAAGGGTAGCTTAGAAGCTTCCATATATTTTAAACTTGTGTTTCAAACCAGCATCCAGAAAACCAAGAAAAGGGAGAGGTGGCTAATAACATACTTACAGTAAATAAAGAGTTTAATCCCCAAACAACATCCTAAAAGAAAAAGAAAACAATTCTCAGGCTCCTATCCACTAAGAAATATGCATCATAAGCTATCAAGCATGCATCATAGTGTTTTTCTCAAGACAGAGAACAGGACCCTTTACTCAAGTCTAACCTCTGACCACCTTTGTAACTGCCTATCATGCTCAGAAAGATGCATGGACCAGAAGCCATGCTCTACCTCCTGTTGTTACAGAATGGAATTCTAAAAGTTACCTTCAAAACAAAGCCTGCTACTTTGTAACATTACTGCCTCTTAGGGTTCAATGATAAATCACTCCACTACATCTTCTTGATCTTCTCTAGTTATTTCAAGAATTAAGGGAGACTCTCCCTTCTAAGATCACTAATTCCCACTATAATAGCACTAAAAACAACTATTTATCTGTGTTCACAAATTTGATCTTCAGATGAGAGCCATGGCAACCATAGACTCCTCTTCTACTTGATATTTCAACTCTAAAGTCTTGTTCTTTTAAGCTGATTCTCAGGGATACCCCATTGTTACCTGCTAGCGCTAATTTTATTTACTGTTCTGATCTCTCCCACCTATCTGTCTTGACAAATCTGACTTTCTAGTGTGAGTTAGTGACTGGCACTGGAGGTGACGTCATGCATTAAGCCTGAAAGAGGGGGCCAGACATCTGAGCTGACAGCAGGCTGCTGCCCCAAGTAGTAGAGACACTAGAGGAAATGGCAGCCATCCCAGAGAATTGCAAAAGAAGCAGATGTCTTAAAAGAAGCATGGCCGGAGGAGACTACCTTCTAGGTAATGGGACAATCTGGCAGTTAAATCCTGAGGACAGGACATGGGAAAAGGCTGGGTGGTCCACTATCAGACCACAGTTTAGGAGGAACAGGGCTATATTAAGTCTACATACTCTGACATGGAATCAAGGTCAAATTTTCTCCCCTGTGGAGGCTATTCAGTAATAATCTACCCATCGCTTCACAATCCTTCTGACTCAGGAAGTAACCTACACACTTTGCAGCTCTTCCAGATACCCAGAAAGGCTCAAAATAGCCCCACTGAATGAACAAGACCACTAGACTTTCTCTTGTGGTTCTGAAACCTATAGTTTGACTCTTAAGTGGTATAGTATTGGTCAACAAGGACTCTGACCCAATTAGAACTGGTTACTTGGTGGAGCAGACCCAGCTGTGTGGTTGGGAGAAGAGGAAACAAGGGTGCAATTCTTACAGGAGACAAGCTGCCTGAGGACTACAGAAGAATGCTCTCACCTTTAATGTCCTAGTGGGAGCCCAGCCAGTGCCATCAATTGAGTGTTCTCTTAGTAAACTGAAAGACAGAAACACATGTTATGAGGAGCCACAGCTATTCACCATAAAGGAATGAACTGCCTGTCTCTTCTTGACTGTGTAGTCTTCTGTCCTATTGAGGACAGTCTTCACCTCCAAAGCTGTATTTCAATTACAATGTCTCCTGTTACTCTTGTCTATTGACTGTGTGGACTATTAGTCTAAGCAGAGGAAAGGAAACTTTTTTGTTGTTTTTTGTTTGTTTGTTTGTTTTTGTTTTTGAGACAGGGTCTCAGATGTAGTCCTAGCTTGCCTAAAACTTGATACAAGCTTGTGTCAATTCTCCAGTCTCTGCCATCTGAGAGCTTGGATTACAGGCATGTGCCATCAAAAAAGCATTATTAAAACAATATACACACACCAAAAAAAAGTTTTTTTAATAGCCAGGAACAGTGACAGCAATAAAAATGGTAAGAATCTACAATTTATCTGTCAGGCATAATCCAAAACAAAAATCCCCCAACAGGAAACCATTTTACCTCTGAAGAAGGAACCATTTGCCCAAAGTGAGCATCCACACCCTCCAATATGGGAGGCTGGTCTCTCTTCTCGCCCACACCCCCAACTCTGGGAGTAGCAAGCCACAACCTCATGGGGCTCATGTATGTTTCCTGGTGATCAGTGCGGCTGAGCGCCTCACAGGCTGATGAACGGTGTCCTCCTGTTGTCTGAGACCCTTTGTCCAGTGTCCGTGCTTTCAAAATGGACACACACAAGGATCAGTAGTTCAGGGGTCCTCTTTCAATTTTGTGTTTACGGTTTATTATTTGTTGGTATGGTGTGTTTATTTGTTTTGAGACAGAGTCTCACTAAGGAATAAGTCCTGGTTGACCTGGAACTCAGAGATCCAAAAGGCATGTGTACCCTACCTGACAGTATTTTTAAAGCTTCTGTATGGCAATCACTGCATTTCCCAGACAAAAAAAAAAAGACCAAACAAGAGGCATCCAGGTAGAGCTCATCTTTCTTACCTAATGCTAATGCTTATGGAGGAGAATGGAGAAACAGAGGTACCCTAAGAAAAGACTCAGGTTCTAACACTTTATAAATAACATGAGAAGCCTGCTTCCCAGGGTGGCCAAACATGAGGCCACCCCAGTCCTACTGTCAGAGAGGCTCTGCATCACCTGTAGTTGGTCTAGACTAGATAGCCACCATAATACCCTGAACTACTAGACTAAGGGTCCAAACAGGTCAAAAAAAAAATCAAATGCTGCCTACTATGAAAATAAACCCCCCTTTATCTTCTCCAGCTCTTTTTCTCAGAGAGCAGTAACCTTCCAGGGACAGTTGGAACTGCTAGGCCTTGGGACACAGTCTACAGCTGATGAGGTCCATTATGGAAAGCATCTTCAGTGCAAGTGCCTGAGATCACTAAGGCCAGGCTCCTGCAGTTTTATTCTTACCCCACCACCATCCTCTCCTTGTTAGCTAACATCAGCCATAAATTGGGACTGTGGTTGCTCTCTAAAGGAGATGGACGCAAAGAGCATCACACTGCATAATGAGGACTAGCAGGGCCCTCATTATAGCAATAGTAAAGAGCTACTCTGGTGTGGCCCAGGCACGTCTGAATTGTAGACAAGAGACCCTCTTGCAGGAGTGAATCTGAAGAGGCTCACAAATGTGCAGAAGGGAGGAAGAAACTCACCTTAGACATATTTCCCCTGTTTCTGTGATATTGGGATGCCAGATTTTAGTCAAGCATTTCACCCTGGGAGGCTGCAACATAGAGAAAGGTCACAAATCTCCCAATCTATACCTGCAATGTAAGTACGTGTGTGCGCGTGCACCCCCCATTCCTCAGTCTCAAACTCCAACCAAGAGCCCAAATTGCTATGCTAAGTCACAGACGCACACCTAACCATTACTGCTTCAGACAGAACAAATCACCTTTTCAGTCAGATGTGTCTGCAGACTAGTGCTACAGTTCCTAGACCAGGGTTAGTCTACTTTATTCTTTATTTATTTGCATGTGCATGTGTACATGAATATATATGTGTACATTGCATGCAAGTGTGGTGTAGGATCCCTCAGAGCTGGACTTAACATGTGCTCTCATTCCACACTTTCAACTACAGCTCTGAATAGCCCATGCCACCTAATCCCTGGCTCAAAACCAAATGATGTGGCCCACCACCCCACCCCATGTTCCAAAGGTGGTACTCTCACTTTTTTTCTGGAATCCCTATAAATCCATTTTCTACCATTTACCCATCTGTCTAGCTACTTACCATTTTTATCACTTAAACTTTCTATATATCACCTCACTCCCTAATCTATCCTCAAAAGTGAAAGTCATTTGTCTGTCATTCTCGGGTATAGTTAGTATGTAATACGCTCTTTTTGTTGTTTTGTTTTGAGACAAGGTTTCTCTGTATAGCCCTGCCTGTTCTGGAACTCACCTTGTAGGCCAGGCTGGCCTCTAACTCAGAGGTCTGCCTGCTTCTGCCTGAGTGCTGGGATTAAAGGTGTGTGTCACCACTTTTGTAATATCATCTTTGAGGGACTAATATGTAGCTATAGGCTATTAATTACCTGAATTTCTAATATTATTGGCCCCTGGAGCTTTGGTATTATACCATAAATAAAATCAGTCTAAAACATGTGCCCTCCCCATTTAAAAAATTTACATGAAATACACAAGAACACCTGTACAATGAATACCTGTTGGACAAATGAGTTTCTGTACTGAAAGTCTCATACTGCTGCTAATGCCACAAGAAAAACACAATGAGGTTGCGTTGAAAGCACAGCTCCCAAGGCAGTGCCCCCATGTCTCCATGCCTTGTCCCTGGTGTGTAGGTGTGGAGTGAGGTTTAGGCACAGGTTACTCACCACCATGTTGTAGGCTTCAGGAACTTCAGTTTCAAACTGAAATTTTCCACCCTGGTAGTAACCCTCATCTATTAAAAACACAAAACAAAACAAAAAAATCTTTAAATAAAAAAAAAGGAAACAAAAGCAAACACGAAGTTAGGATGTGGCAAACACAGAATGAAGAGGTTAAAAACAGGACCACTGAGTCCCTAGGTTCCTTTAGCAAAGCTGCACACTGCAGTGCCTTGTCCTGTCCCAACACTGCCACCATTACGGCCTGTTTCATGGGCAAAGGTGCTCTCAAAGAAGGGCAGGGTATCTTTCAGGAAGACTGGCTCTTTTTGCAGGGCACTATAGTTAGTATCATCCTCTTAACACATCTCCTGCATGAGTGAATTTTACTGGTCAGCTTCCAGATTCCCTATGACAATGCCATTTCCATAGGGAGGCTGATGAGATCTGACTGCTGTTTTTCCAGACCTGTGCAGAACTTCCAATCACTCAGCACATGCTTACTCAGCACCCCACCCCCAAGACAGCTCAAGACTCAGGGCACAGTGAGAATTCGAGAGTTATAACCACTGCCTCAGTGAGTGCTTGATGAAGCTTCCAGGAAAAAACAGGCCCTTAGGAGATGGGTGCTGGCAAGAACCCAGGAGGATGTCTACAGATAGCACAGCACACAGACCCTCTTGCCTATTTGGACCCAACCTAGCTTCAAGAAGGGGCTGAAGGGACTGCTGCCAGCAGAGGGTGCTGCAGCCTCTCGGTCTAACTGTGGTGTGACTAGCACAGACCTCATCATGAAGATGCAACACTAAGGCCAACTGCTTCATTTATTTTTTTTAACATATTGGATACATAAAGTCATCAGCATCAAATAAATGTCACTAAAAGCAGGCTTTTTAAAGAACTTTGATGCTCTAGGCTAGTAAGACGGCTCAGCAAGCTAAGGTGCTTACTACCAGACCTGAAGCCCTGAATTCAATCTCCAGGACCCACAAGAGAAAGAACCAACTCCTGCAATTTGTCCTCTGACCTCCACCCAAGAACTCTGAGGCCAGCACTATGTTATCCAACAATTAAAAAAGCCATTACCGGATCTTAGCATTCATACTCTGGCACTATTTGTCCCTATTTTTCACAGTCCTTGATAAATGTTAGTGTGGCCGAAACAGCTGGTTATTTCCACTTATTCCCAAAGAATTAGTGTACATTTCTTGTTAGCAAAAGGAGTATCTTTGGGCCACCGAAGTAAAAAGCTCCTAGATTTGCCTTTGCTTGTGTTAATATTTTAGTTAAGGTGTATGTTTTGTGTTGGTGTTCACAGCTTACAGAGAGTCTAAGATTCCCCCCTCCCCATCCCGCAGAGCTGAAGTTACATGCAATAGGAACCTGAAGTGAGTGCTGTGATTACCTGGAAGAGCAGCAACAACTCTGTACACCCTTAACTGTTGATCTAGAACACTTTAGCCAGTTCAGTTATTTATCTGGGGGTGTGCATATTGAGAGGAGCATTTCTCTGCACGGCCATGGCTGTGCTGGAACTCACTTTGTAGACCACACTGACCTCAAACTCACAGCTTGGCTACCACACTTACATAGGTTTCCATTTCTACTTCATGGATTCAGTCTCTGGTGAGGTGTTTTTAAAAGGTCTTTCACAAAGATTAGATAAATGTCAGTCACTTGGTTCACAGAATATGTATTTTGTTTTCTTCCACTCCCAATTGGCTCTTTCCTCTGTTTGATACATTAATCAGACGTCAGTTTGACTGAGTTGAGAACAGCCTAGGAGATAATAAGGCACAGCTTTAGAAGTATCTGTGAGCCTTTCCAGAAACAAATCATGAGGACTCAGACCTAAGGAGCCATTCAGTTTGGTTATGACTATGGAAGTTGGACCTGGCTGGAGTAAAGGCCACACTATGTATGAAGCTCTGGGGGTTGGTTCTTGCCCTGGCCTTTTCCAATACTGCTTTTTTTCCTGTTTTACATGATGTAAGATCTACTATGCCCTCCCTACATAATGGACTGCCACCCCTAAGATGTTGAGCAACCCAAATTATTCCTCTTTTTAAAATGTCTCTGTTAGGTCACTTACTTTTTGTAAATACACCTGGATTTGTGACATAGTAACAAGACTTGGGAAAAGACACTTGCTAAGTTTAGTTACAAATAAGGACTTCTCATGTAGGTGGCATCTTTATATACACTACAGTACATCCATGTGACCCAAAGGTTTGGCTGACCTTGTTCTCTTGTAATCTGATTTTTTCAACCACCATGGTACAGAATATTTATGTCAGGCTTCTTCACTCTTCAGACCAGAGAGCCACTCTAAATTCTCCCACAGTGATCCAGTACAAGGCTGTGCTGAAGACAACACCCCTTGCCCCCACCATTTGGTCTTTCTTCTCTAGCTGGCTTCATATTTCATTGACTGCAATTACTCTGATTTTGTTGTCTACCAGTCACACAAATGTTAGTGTTTCTAATGTGTTTCCTCTTTCATCATGTTCCTTCTGTCCCAGTAAAGCTTTTATTTAACAATTAGAATGTCTTAAGTAACTAAGATTTATCTACATTTGATTTCCTCTTTAATGAACTCCTCTCTCAGGAAACGACCTGCTTCTTAGCACTTCCCTATTCAAAGCTGCCATCAGGCCTGACCCTTCACTTTATTATACTGGGTTTTTAGCATACAGTGCAGCCAAGGAGTGGATTACAAAGCAGAATGTCCAAGCTCAGCTCTGCCCCAGGTTTTAGAATGACTGCAGCTGGTGAGCTCTTCTGACTCCCCTCCTGGCTCCTGAGCCCACATAGCCCAAGGCAAAGGAGGCCTCCTCTCCTCTAGACTTGACAGGCTGAAGACTACATCTGTAGTGTACCATGGAACAGCACAGTGTGCCAACTCGTGTGTCACATTTGCTGAAGCTAAACACATTTTACTTCTTGGCAACTGGGACTGAATCCTGAAATACAGTAAAAGAAAGCTCCTGGTTCCCTACCCATTGTTGTTAAGAGAACTCAACACTTCCTTCTACTGGAGCTTTGCAACCTGCTCCCTCCTGCCTTCAAGGAATCACACAGATGATTGAGTAACTCAAGGAAGAAAGTTTCTAAGGTTTCATGGACACTAACATTTATTTGAACAGAACCAACACCAGTTCCACTTTGCTCCTTGCTTTTAACCACCTTTCCCTACTTTAAAATAGGCAAACACACACACA
>LOJH01007803.1:0-19741 GCA_001685095.1 Ellobius talpinus
TGAAGTTATAAAAAGAGAACTCAGGGGCTGGAGAGAATGCTCAGTGGTTAAGGGGCTCTTCTTCCAAAGGATGCAAGTTCAGTTCCCAGCACTCACATGGCAGTTCACAATGGCTCATACCTGCAATTCTGAGGGATCTGGGTAGTTTTTCCACCTCCATGGGTATCAGGCACACATGTGGTACACAGACATACATGTGGATAAAACACTCATATCCATAAAGTAATAAAAATAAGACAACAGAGAGAGAAAGCAGAGGTTAAGCTTTTACTCCTGTCTCTTTCAAGACAACTGTCTTAAATTGAGCATGTGTTATACTTAAATATAAATGAAACCTGTTGGGGACTATGATTTTCAGGTGTGTGACTTTTGTTTATGCTGCATTTGCTTAACTCTGTGAAGCTGTGATTCTTTGCCTGTCTAAAACACCTGACGGTTCTAATAAAGAGCTTAATGGCCAATAGCGAGGCAGGAACAAGGATGGGTGGGGCTGGCAGGCAGAGAGGATAAATAGAAGGATTAAAAACGAGGAGGAGGAGGAGCAAGATAGAACAGTAAACAAAAGCTGGCAAGGAACAAGCCAAGCTAGGGCAGGGCATCCATAATTAAGAATAAACCTCCGTGTGTGATTTATTTGGAAACTGGGTGGTGGGTCCCCTCGAAAAGCCAAAAGAGTACAAAACAGCCAACAACGAAAACCTACTTGTGTATAGCTAGGTAATAAATGTAGGCTTATGATCCACATGAATATGTGGGCATTTATCTATTCATTTGGGTTTGGGAAAGCAAATCTTCCCCTAACTGCAAACCCCTGGGGTTTGTTACAATGACACAGAGATGTCACCAAGAGCCTCAGTGCAGGAAGCACAGCCAGTCCTCAGAAGACTGAACTGGGACCTGGAGAACCATCAGGAGTCAAAGCATCTACTCTCCCAGGCTCACTTTTCTCTCCAGGGCCACATGATCCGCCATCTGCTTCCCTCTCTTGCTTCTCTTGCCAAACGCTCACTCTGCACCAAGTTTTCATGGGCCAGGAATCACCATGACCTCTAGTCTCTTGTCTCATATTTGGGCTTTTTTTTAACCCAGGAAGAAATTCTAAATAGTAACAAGTCATGGATCAGGTGTCTGGCCCTGGCCCCATAAACTATTCCCAAAGAGCTCTTAAAAATCTCATGGTAAAAGAAGACAGGGGGGACCCCAGTACTTCAGCCCTGCAGGAAGCTTGCCTGGGAACAGTTCTAAAGAGAGCAATATATACAGGCGTATTGTGGTAAACCATATTAATTACATTGTGTGTGGATTTATCTGTGTGTGCACGTGTGTGTGAGTATGTGAATATGAGTGTGTGCAAGTGTGAATGTGTATGAGAGTACATGTGATGTGAACATGAGTGTATGTGTCTATGAGTATATGTGAGTGTGTGTGTATGAGTGTGAGTTTGTGTATGAGTGTGAATGTGTGTGTGCGTGTGTGTACATCTGTAATGAACAAGTGGACAAGCTAATACTTCAAGGATTAGCTCCTACATGTCATATTGACAAAAAAATGAAAAATGAGTTTTCCTCCCAGCGATAAAATAAAATCAAGACACGCTTGTTGGAGACTTGTAAGAGCAGGGAGATGAAAACAGACAGGATGCGGAATTCAATAGAAAAGCATGCATTTTGAAAGTGTGCTTTGGGAAAGAGTCTACTGACATCTATATACTGGGTGGGCAGAATCTGGAAAGGACGGAGGGTAAGGAGCCCATTTAGAGTTTGGATTTTATAATCTTCTGTTCATGATCCAGAGCCAGACCACAAAAGTTTAAAGAGTGTGGGATAAGTGGCCCTCACTCAGAACACAGCATTTTGTTGGAGATACTTAGAGATTAAAAGCAGAAGCGGTAAGTCTGCTGCGTAATATTTACCGGTTTGAGCAGCTCTCCCCTACAGACATCTTACACATAAATTCAACTATTATTGTGTTGCCCTTTTCCAAAAAAGGGTAAAGTAGATTTGTAGGAGCCCTTAACACATGTAAATCCCCCACCTCTTTAAACCGAAGTGCATTGTATTAAAGAGCTACATAAATTTTACAAGTATTCTGTCCTTTTGAGATCTTGGTGCTGTTTTCTTTCTTGCAGCACAATTAAAGCGATGGCTCTTTGCAAGCCAGTTTGGTGAGCTGTGATTGAGGACAGCTCACAGAAGACAGCCCCTTTGCCAAGTGGATAATTGCACTGAGAATATAGCAGTGCAGAGGTTCCAGGCTCGGGCATTCTAAGGGCTCTGTCAGCAAACAGCTAACTGTTTCATTGGTCACTGCAGCCTTCTTTGAACTTTATTTACTCACTGTGCTTTCTGCCTCTCTTAAGCCTGGCTTTAAAAAAAATGATTTAAAGCAGGATTTCTTTAAACAGTGAAGAGTCTGTGAAACCAATTGGTGCTTACAAAGAATGCGCCGATTGATTGATAACAGTGGAATCGCAAATGGTGGGTTTTTCCACTGCTAAGAAATGCCCCAGGCAGAGATGGGTGAGTTTTGTCTTGTCTGCTCCTAGCATGTTTACTCAAACTTAGTCCTGAAGGAAAAGAAAGGTTTATATTCCAAATTAAAATTGATCCATACCAAAGAATTTTTCTTTTTTGTACATAGAACATTAAAATGTATTTTGTGCTAGAAATTGATGACAATTGTTTCAATATTTTAGACACTGTTATGACCCTGTCAGTTCAGTTAGACAAGGGACAAAGCAGAGATCTGGAAGTCTTAAGTAATAAGGCTTAGAAAAATAACATTACAAGTTGGTTCTGGTTGAGCAAAGAAGAATCTGGAATTCAACAGCCTCTAAACTCAGTGATTTCAACTGTGCTATGTGATATCTGTGCCTCCCATGAGGGTAAATATTATGAAATCCTGACTTTGAAATATGCTTCCTCAATTGTATCCAAGTACATGATTTTTGTTGAGTGCACAGTATTCCATCATATGGCTTTGTCTTAATTTGTTATGATGTTGATTTACCTGGCCAATCTCTGACTGTTAGACATAGCTTGTACTTAGTAATCTTCTAGCCATTATAAATAATTCTTCAGTTAACATTCTTGCAGATAAGTTCTATCTTTGAAATTTGGTCCCCTGGTCACGATCTCCCTCTGGTCTAATCAATCTATTCCACCCCTGCCTCCAGCAGATTTCTCTTTGGAAACAGTATTAGTGCTCCAAAGAGAATCACCAGATGTTCAGGCTATGCTCAAACCCTGCACCATCTAACTGCTATCTCCTGTTTCCCCACATCTCCCAAGGCTCTGCCTCCTCCTGTGAGACTGCATCTAACAGCTGGTTTCTAGACTGGCGTCCAAATCGCTTTCCCTTGGGCAGAGAGCAATTGGTTGGGAGAAGATGCTTCTGGAGTCCTTTCTTCGTGAATTTTACAACTGACATCAACATGGAAACTGTGCTTACTCAGAAGACAGAGGTGGGAATATAGGAACTGTAGAAATTGAGCCATCAGATATGGTGGCTGAAATGTAACTACAGAGGGGAAAAAGGGAGAATCAGAGGGCCCTTCCTCAGAGGGCAATTGGTGCAGATCAGTGACCTGGAAGTAGAAGAGACTCAAGCCCTGGGAAGCAGGTGAACTAAGGAACTTTCTCTCTTCATCTATTCATTGTTCTTCAGTCATACCAACATTTGAGCTGGACTGGAGTGGACCACACAAGTGGATGCGTGCTACACCAGTGTATAAATACATGAAAAGATTCTTAGACGTGTTTTATCAACATTGGGATATATAGGGATAGTCCAATGACAATAAACATGCAGTGAGGGGGAGCCAATACCATGCTATTCTCAGTATTCTCAGGAATACTTCTCAATGGGCTGGGAGGGATTCTCTGACCCATTGCTTGGAAGGCAGAGAAGATGCAACTGAGGCTTGATAAATGGTCTTTACACAAGCATCAGAAGAAACTGGGTCATTCTAAACACTATATTCTTACTGGATAAGTGAGATAGATCAGTTTGAGGTCACGGCTGAATTTATTCAGAGATGTGCAGGTCCTGTTACCATTTCGTCAGCCCCCATACTTTTATATAATGCTATAGGCTTCTTTCCTAAACAGATAAAGACCACATACGTCCAAAGGAGCCAAATCAAAAGCTTGCTGTGTTAGTTGTTCTTCTCAATGACAGGAACAACACCGCCAAAGGATTTATTTGGGTTCATGGCTTACAAGAAAATATATTCCATGGTGATGGGGAGGCATGGTAACAGGCAGACAGATGACTCTTTGCCTTGTATCTATAGTCGGGAATCAGAAATAAATGAATTCCAACACTAAGAACCCAGCTCATGGTATTATTTCCCCCACATTCAGGGTAGGTCTTCTCTCTCCAGTTAGACCTCCGAAAATGCCTCCATAGACAGACCTAGACATAATGCTAAATCAAGTCAAGTTGTCCATGAAAACTAATAATCATGAGTCCATCCCTTATCAACATGACTCCAAAACACATTACTTTTAATTCATAAATTATTATCCCTGTTCCTCAAGGATTAATGTCAACCTCATAATACAAAAATGCATTTAGACCAATTGTAAAGGTATCTAAAGTCTTAAAGGTTATAACATTGTTTTTATAACACTATTCAAGCTCTGTTTAAAAATCTCTTTTAGGACTATAGGAAATCTCTTAACTGTGAGTCACTGTAAAACAAAAAAAAATGGCAAGCCATAAACTTCTAAGGTCACAAAATAAAATTTCCATTGCACATGGGCAAAATAGTGGCAAACCAAAGGAAAACTACATCAAAACAAGATGGAAATTCAATAGGACCAGAACAAATCACAAAGCTTCATGGCTGGCACCTGAGGCTCTTGGAATCATTCGGGCTCCAACAGCCTGGTTCTTACTACCTCTTCAGTTCTTCTACTGGAATCGAACTTAGCTTCTCTTTGGGCTACACCTACCCCAGTCTGCAGCTTTCCTCAGTAAATCTTCTGCTGTCTTGAAATCTTCAGCATCCTGAAATCTCCACTGAAGCTTTCCCATCACCTCCGTGGCTATGTGATGCATGGCTTCACATACGATGGACTTTCAGGCCTGCATTGTGGACAATCTGACCTGCCACTCAGAGCTGACTTCAATAGCCTTCTGGGACCCCGCTTCAAGCCTTGGTTAATGTAACCCTATACCTCTACCATTTTGCAAAACTAGCACAACGTAGATGAAGCTGCCAGATCCTGCTGCCAGCTTGAGATGTAGTCTGGCCTCATTCTTCCACAGTTCTAGCGGCCTCTATGTGTATTAGTGGCCAAACCTGGTGGAACACGTATCTGGGTGGTTGTTTTTGAGCAGGGAACCCTTTCCATAGCATTGTCTGTTTTTCCTTTCTCCTTTCCAATGAATTTGCATTTTGGCAAACTGGAGGTTTTCATGGGTGGAGCTTGGCCCTCAGGATATCTTTCCTCTTGCCCACGTGCAAATGAAAGCTTTCCCCTTTCTTGCACCAATCTCTTTCACAATTGCAGAAACTTTATCTGTGCTCTTCCTGTCCACTGCTTCAAACTCACTCAGACGCCTTTGATGTGGGAAGTCCATCTGTCTATGTGTTGCTTTTATTGGTTGATGAATAAAGAAGCTGCTCTGGCCTGTGATAGGGCAGAGTAGAGCTAGGTGGGGAAAATTAAACTGAATGCTGGGAGAAAGTAGGTGGAGTCAGGGAGACACTGTGTAGCCACTGGTGGAGACAGACACCAGAACTTTGCCCAGTAAGCCACACCCATGTGGCATTACACAGATGAATAGAAATTGGTTAATTTTTTCTTTATTATTTTCTTTTTTTCTTTCCTTTTTAAGAAATGGGTTAATTTAAGATGTAAGAGCTAGCTAGAAATATGTGCAAGCTACTGGCCAAACAGTATTGCAAATAATATAGCTTCTGAGTGATCCTTTTTGGTCTGGGAAGCCAGGAATGAACGAGAAGCCTCTACACTCCTTTTCTTGCCAAACTTGACATTTTCCTATCTTTCCACTCTACACACTGTTTTCTCACTGTAAGCCTTGATAGGAGCAATGAGCAGTAACCATTCCACAGCCTGAATGTCATTCTGTCTTGAAATTTTCTCTGTCAAACAACTAAGTTGATTCTCCTGAATTCAACCCCAATCAGATCCTCAGGCCATTGAAAAAAACAATGCAGCTAGCTTCTTTACCAGAGAGAAACATGAATGGCCTCTAGTCCACTGTCTAATACAAATCTTCTTCCCTTTCATAAAATCAATGTGTGAAGACTTCACTGTCCTTGTTTCTGGTATCATTCTTACATTGCCACCAGAAAGTCCCATTGATCCCTGCTTACCCTTGAGAGCTTCTCTATCTTCAGTGTCCAGTCCCTTCCACTTCCAGTTACAAAGCCTGTGAACCACATAGACAGGTTGTCAAGGAAACAGCCTGACTTCTTGCTTCTAATTTTCTCTGTTATTTTCTTTCTTGATGTGACAAAATACCAAAAAAAAGAAAGAAAAAGAAAAAGGAAAGAAAAGAAAAAGGAAATGTGATGGATAGGGAGTTGTTTTGGCTCCTGGTCTTAGAGAGAATGTAGTTCTTTGTGGCTGGAAGACACAAGAGCTGGAGTGTGAGGCATTTGGTCTCATCCTGCCTACAACCACAAACCAGGGAGAGATAAATGATGATGCTCATCTGAGTTTGTCCTCTTCCCTTCTGTAAGTCAGTGTGGTGACTACAGTCCATGTGATGGTTATATCCACATTCAGGGTTTTCAACTCAGTTAAACATTTTACAAAATGCCCTCCTCATAGATATATTCAGGGGTGTGTCCCCTAAGTGATTCTAAATTCAGCCACATTGACAATGACAACAGATCATCACACCTGCCTAGAACCCCGCATTTGCTACTATGTGTTTGACATCATTCTCTGTTCGATTTTCTTGGGTTCTTTCCTGTCTATCCTGATATTATTCTTTCAAGGACTAATATACTATCTACCTGCCACCTAAGCCATCGTCTCTATTACTTTGGACCCTTTATAGGAGGGTTAAGGAGAACTAGATACTCAGTCTAGTTGTGCCCTACTGGAATGACTGTGATGCCAATGAAGGCAGAGCACCACACTCCTGGCCGGCCTTGAAAAGCAGGTATGGCTGTACAAAGTAAGTTGTCAAATGAGCACTGACCATGTATGCAAACTGATTTGTCCCTTTACTTCCTCTGAAAGACCTAGGTCAGGAAGTGCACATCAGATCTATACATGGTTACAATTAGGGACAATTCTTCAGACTTAAATTAACTTTCAATGGCCACTTAAGATTTGACAAGAATTTTGTCTGTTCTATATTTTAGCAAATGCAGACAATAAAAGAACTTTGTCAGCAATCCCTGTCTGTTCCGGCAGCAGGTAGTAGCCAGCTGAAGGGCAGCTATGCCTCTGAGCTCTGGGCTTGATTGCGGGGCTTGCTTGACTGTCCCACACTCAACATTTTCGGGACAGGAGTGAAGAGAAGAAAATGTATTTGGCAGTTTAAATCAATCACTTTTTTGAAGGTATGCTGAATAGAAACTCCCAGGTTTGGTCCATCTGTTTAAACTTAAGTAGAAGAGCGTCAGTCTAAAACTGCCCAGGCTATGTGATGAATATGCTTTTGAAATGAATGCTTTCAGATGGTTCTTTTTATGAAATGTGCACAAAGATGTGTACTGTGGCAGTGGGGTTGGCCCTGTAAGACATCTGGCCGCAACATGGGCCTCATTAAGTTACACCTGTAAGTGCAGGCTCATTTTTTATACCAGTAATATTAATAATAAAGGGCTCATTGAGTAGGATTATTAATGGTGCCAGGTGGAGGATGTGGTGTTACTTACAGCCTGGTAGGAGATTGGTTAATGTCTCCTCCCGCCAACGTTTCTGGTTTCATGTTTATAGACAAAATACTCCAGACGATGGCTGGCAACATACTCCATTGAGAAAATGAATTTTTTGCTTTCCCATCAGCATGAAAATTAATAACAGTTAGTGGAGAATTTGAATGGATCTGCTTTCTAATTTGGAACTTATACTCTTTCTGAAGAGTAGGTTAAGGTATTTGCCAATTAGTTCAGGAAACATTTGAAAAAGTCAGCCTCAGAATTCTCTTTTCCCTAACTTGACCCCAGCTGTAATTTTTCAGGGCTACCTATTTCCCATCGCTTCTTAATTTGAGGGACATTCCTCTCTGCTTTTCCCTTTGTGGTCACACACTGAAAATTGAAAGAAGGGAAAAACGAAGAAGAAATCTAAAACCTTTCCTTCCTTCTGTGGAATGTTTGCTCCTGCTGTTTTACTATGAAAGACTTGTAACAGAAGGAAATAGATGCTGGAGGTAGGGCACTTTTTAATGTGTATTGCTACAGGTGTTAGCAAGTCTGGTAAATTCAAAGTATTGTTTGATTTGGCAACCAGATCCCCAGACTTAGAATATCAATTCATGCTTTAGCTTCAGATTACATGCAAGTAGAATAAAAATTTAAATTTAACAAGGCAATTGTTGAACATTAGTTAAATTGCTTTTGAGTAATAAAAAATCCAACTGATTGTTAAGAGCCTGCTTATAAAAAGCGTAATAGGAAAAATGCCTTTTATGTATCTTTAGTCATTCATAAATACACACACATAAACTTTTGCACAAACAGCAAACTGCTTTAGAATCTGTTTGCATTACGCTTGACAGTTTAAAGGTGAGTTTTCATACATGGATAGCTCTGTAAAGTCCATGGTATTGTGCGGCGACAAAAACCAGAGTTCAAAGCGATGATCGCAGGAGAGGCAGCTAGTGAGTGGCCTCTCCCGAACAGAAACCTGCCCCCTATGGAATCTAAACTTTCATGGCTTTTTTTTTCTACTCCACCATCTGTTTTTGCTTTCTCAGCCAATTAACTCCCCTCAAGAAAATCCTAAAAGCCAGCAATGTCTTCCACTGCTACCTCATTTCGGTATAAAGACATAATTTGGATGGTTCCCATTGAGTTAATGAAGAGTAGAGAGAGAGGGCCTCAAAGAATGTGTAGTGTATAATTCCGTTTCCGTTACGTTCAAGCCAGTCAGAACTAATCGAAGGTGACAGAAATCAGGACTGTGGTTAGCTCTACATTCGAGGCATTGGCTGAGAATGTGAGGGAGCTTTCTGGGGTGTGGAAATGTTCTGAACTTAACTGAGGAGCAAAGACAGGTGTACTCACGTGAAAGTTGAAATGGCACATGGCATTAGGGGAGTTAACTGCACCTGCATCGTATGCCAGTAAGTAATCAACTTGGGGGTGTGTAGCTATGGCTTGATGTAAGAGTACTTGCTTAGCGTGTATAAATGTCCCTAATACAGTGGTTCTCAACCTTTCTGATGCTGTGACTCTTTGATACAGTTCTTCATGCTTTGGTGACACCCAACCATGAAATCATTGCTATTTCATAACTGTAATTTTACTACTGTTATGAACTATAACATAAATATCTGGTAAGCAGGATATCTGATGTGTGACCCCCAAAGGGGTGGTGGCCCATGGATTGAGATCTGTTGCTCCAATGTCTTAGGGGGAAAGAATTATACCAATTTCTAGGTCCCTGTGGCTTTTTCCTTCCTATTATCTATTTGAATATTGCCAAGTGATTTCTTTTATCATTTATGACAGCATTTTATAACTGTCTGCATTCATGGCTGTCTCTCTAACAGCAGAAGCCATTTATTCCTTTTGTAGATGTCCTCAGCATGGATTTACCATGACACTTAGCACAAGGTATTTACTCAATTATTGGTCAAATCCCTGGAAAACAGAAAACAAAATGAATCAATGAATGAATGAGCCTATAGGCCTTCAGCTTGCAGTTTTAAGACTCAGGCCTAAGAAACAGTTAAAGCTTTCTGTTGTATGATGGGGAACAGATTCATAGATGGGGCTTTCCATGAAACCCCAAATAGCCAGCTCTCGGGTGCTCCTGTCATGACAATGACCAGATGCCATTAACAATCAACAGAGACATGTGAATCACAGGGGAAACATGAGACTTTTTCTGCTGCTGAATCTGTTGGCCTTTCCACTACATGACCTGCTCTACTTGTCTAAGAGTGAGTTTTATTTAACTCCAAGCCTTTCTACATTTCTTCTTAGTTCCTAGCTCTTTCACTAAATCTTCCATCACACAAAAACATTCCAGCCAAGCACAAACCAGACCCTGGTATCTTGCACTGTCCTGCCAGACTTCCTCGTTTCTCTAAGGGCTATGGTGGAATTTTCAGGGGCAACTCTCCGTTCCCTCAGCTCCCACCTGTCTGTTAGGTTTGCAACCCTTTACAGAAAGCCGGGTCTTCAGAGTAAAAGTGATGAATGCAGCCTTTTTTCTAAGCCTCAGCTTTCTCCATTAGTATAATTGGAATAACAGCTCAGGCCCCTACAAACTGCTTTAAATATTGGTCAAGAACTTGTGTACATGAGAAAGGCCAATGTATAGAAAAACATGTGACAAAGCCTAGGGATTATCCTGCCTCTTGCTGGCTGTTCACCATTCATGGAGACTCTTCTCTCATTAATGAGGCTCCTCTGAGGATGCATCTGGACTAGGAAGAAGCTTAAGTCACTTACATGCTACAGGGTAAAGGCTGGAAGAGGTGGGCGTGGGAGGTGTAAGAGATGAAATCAAAGGCTTAACATGCCATCTACTCTACACTGGTGCCAAAGAGTTTTCTTGCCGGTCCTTAGGCCTGGACCCATTTTCTAGACACAGACATTTAGTCCCTCTATATGATTCTCATACATAAATGGAACATTTTTTTAAAGTAAGACTTAATAGATTAACAACAAACAAATAGTAGGTCAATTGATTAAATTTCTCTTACATTACACATTTGATGATTAAGAGAAATAGGTGTTAAAAATAATCCTTTTGTTATTCTTTCTGACAAGCACGAAGTACTGTGTGAGAGAAAGAATATATACAGCCTCCTTTCTCTCTGCTCTTTCATGCTTAATCTGTCATGAAACATGGCTTGAGTGTTCTAGTGGCTACAAACTGCCTTTAAGAATATCTACAGTAGCCGGGTGGTGGTGGCCCACGCTTTTAGTCCCAGCACTTGGGAGGCAGAGGCAGATGGATCTCTGTGAGTTCAAGAACAGCCTGGCTCCAAAGAGAGTTCCAGGACAAGCTCCAAAGTTACACGGAGAAATCGTGTCTCAAAAATAAAAACAAAAAAGAAAAAGAAAGAAAAGAAAAGATAAAGGAAGAAGAATATCTATGCTAATTGTGAAGACAATAGGAACTTTGAAAAGCTTAGACCCAGAAAGTGACTTGAAGCTCTCCTGTTGTGAAAGTGACAACTTCTTTGCACAAGCAACCCTCCAATAGCCCAGGCTAGTTATATTGATCCTAAAAGAAGATGCAGCCATATCCCACCAACTTCCATTCCTTTCTTCTTCCTTGGTTGTCCTGGGAGAATGAAAGACCATCGTTAGTGTAGAAGCAAGCAGGTGAATTTGAGAGGACACAGGATAAGGGGAAGAGGAACCGGAAGGCACTGGGAAAGCATGAAGAGGGTCAAGTGAGTGTGGGGTGTCTCAGACATTGTGGAGCGTCTTGAATACAGAAATGGTCCAGGAAGTAGAAGGAATGGAATCCACAACCTGGAGGAGGCTACTTATGGCCGGAGACCTGCTTCTTCCCATAGAAGGCACAGAGCAAAGATGAATAGGGAGAGAAAAATTAAATGAATCCACTTCTGGATGAATTGAAGGAACATTGGGGAGCAACTCCAAGACGATTTGTAGGAACAGAGATTGCTTCCTTCTTTTAGCTACATGTTCTAAAAGTCAGGGGGCGGAAGCAAGGAGAAGGAACATTTATTATGTGCCAACCCTGCGCCAGACATCCTGCTTGCACTTTTAGCTTCACCTTATCTAAACTCCATGGGCACTGTTGGTTCTGGGAGCACAGACGCCACGTTCTGGAGCGGTGAAGCTCCTGGAGGTCACAGGCAAAGCAGGCAGACTGGGCCAGGCATGGTGACCGCAAAGTGTGTCCCCACGAGGCCATGCAGTGGATCCCACATCCCTGATATTTTTATGGGACTAGAAGTGAGGCTCACAACAGATGCTGCGACATGCTGTCCCTGGGATTCTCGGGGACTAAAAAGGGCAAAGCAGACCTTCATAAATGCAAATGATTTAAGTAGATAAACTAAACGTACTTTTATGAAAGCCAATTAAATCTCCAAATAGCAACCATTGAACGACTTGAAGCTAACAATTTCAACTTCAGTCATCCGAGCAAGTTGATCATAGGTATTAAAGCCCCCAAGTCTAGCCATATTCTCATAGCTCTCAGATACTCCCAAGATGCAGAAATCAAATAACTAGGTTTCAGAGACCTCTTCAGGGCTAAGTCATACTTACATCTTATATCTAACACGTAACATATGTGTCAAGACAGGATCTGATTTAGGGTGGGGCCTGTATATTACGTGTATACAGAAACGATACATTTTACTCCTGCAGTTATTGAAGTTAAAAATATTTTTAACATATTCCATAGAAATCTAACTACATCTCTGAACAAGCTCCAGCTTCCTATAGCATCATCTCTAAGCACAGCCAGGGGCTCCTATGGGTAGCAGATACTGAAATAAGAGCTCTGGGGTGAAAGGGTATTTGAAAAGAAAACCAAGGTCTGTGGAGGGGGGAAGGAAATCCTTGGAAGTCAGTGTCTGTGCATGCTAAGACTGCTTCTTATCAATTCCTCCCCGGTGTCTGGTCAGTACTTTGTATACCACGAACATGGGGTACAATAGAAAGTCATTGGCACCCATGAGTCTCTTCCATAATAACTCACGCTTTTTGTATACAATTTGGGATATGAAAAAGGGCATAGAAGAGTCTCCTGTCATTGAAAAACCTCTTCTCTGCAGCTTGGGGTCATGAGGTTCTCACCAGAATATTCTGCAGAAACAGATCAGGCCTTATCAAGGTCAAGTCTATGCCTGTATGTTATAGTCTATCGTCATATTAAATTAGGTGAGTTTTTCATTCCTTATCCATCAGACAGGCTTTCCCAGTACAACTGAAGATACTATCTGCCTCTAAAGCAGACATGGATAAAGAAGTAAGATATGTCATGTGAAGGTGCCTGTCTTTATCACACAAACTGTATTAGCCACTGTAAAACGACAGCGCTGATGAGAGGGTCTTAATGCCGGCATGAGCAGGCACCTTGCAGGGCTCAACCATGTATGTTCATTCATTCTCCCCTGTGAACAGATGATGGGGTGAGAAAGGCATGCACATTAATTCTCTTTTGGCAGACGAGAAAACATCCAGAAAATGAGTAGGCAATTTGCCTGAGGCCACACAACGAGAGGCCAGATTGATTAGAAGATAGGTCTTCAAATTCCTACTCTGGTGTTTTCTATCATGTCGCCAACACACACGGAGGCACATAACACGGCGGAAGCAGCAATGGCCCAGAAGAATCCACAGTATGCTATGGCCACTCAAGGAGTTCATGGCTTCTCCAAATGTGTTCAGTCGTGAAGGATCAAACACACTCTACAAACAGACAAGGGCAGGATCGGGTGTCTCAGTGGAGCTTGGCCCCACAGTCTGCAGCCACCTGCCCAGGAAATAAGAGCTTCTTCACCGTAAGTAACGCAGGAAGCCATCTTGCTCGCTGTGAGTCCGGAAGACACATATCTGCTAACCAGTCCCACAGGCTTCTACTCCCCACTTGTTGCCCGGCCCCTGCCACCATCCCTAGGCCAACGGTATCCTGCCAAGCCCCGTGTGAAGTATGTCCATTTCCCCCAGGGTGAAGGGTTCCCTTCTTTCCTCTTGCCTGTGGCATGTGGAACAAAACAAAAGACTCTGACTCCCTTAGTACAACCTTCTGAAAAGCCGCTGCCTTTGCTTTACCCTCCGTTGGTCCTCATTCGCTTTGTCGGATGCCTCGGTCCTGCCCTGGGAGAAGCGAATGGAATACTGAAGGCAGATGCCTATCATGGGGGAAGAAACAGACTGATGTCTCTCCTTAGATAAGAAGTGGCAAAGGCAAGAGCCTCTCCCTCAACCACAGGTCACCTGGTGCCCACCTGACACTCTCCCAAACACCGCTGCCTCCGGGCTAGCTTTTATGGAATGGGAAGGGGGAGCAGAGTGAAAATTCAGGACAGTGGGATTCTAACCAGGATACTTCGTGGTTTCGTTCACGGGTTCCTCACAGGCGGTGAAAAGGCCTCTTTGCTTGAGAGTAAAGGAGTCTCTTGCTTCCCCTTCCTGACAGGGAAGGCTCAGAAGGGTCTCTTGTGCATTGCTGTCCCTTAAAGCCATCACAAGTCAAAGTTGGGACTCTGGTCCCTTTACTAATTTCGAGGCGCAAAGTAATACTTTTGTCTCTTAAATTGACAGCCCAGTAAACAAACAGAAATGAAAAACAAAATGCTAAGGCCCTGTTTCTGAGTGAGGGCCTCGGTACGTTCATGTCTTCTCTTGCTCTGGCTTACTTTCATCCCTCCATTTTGACATCTTAGGCAGGGAGGAAGCCCAAATAACCCATAACGGTTTACAGCTTCAATGAGGAGCCATAAAACTGTTTTTCTATGAATATAGATTATTACATTTTTTTCACAAAGCGAGTAAACAGATGCATAAAAATGCATTATTTCGCAAGCATAGGAAAACCTGAGATAAGCTTAGTGCTTTTAATTTGTTTTTATGATTACTTGTAATTAATTAGCATCAAAAGTAAATTATCAACATCGAAATTGTACTATCAGATATGAGCAGGGTACTCCAGCAGTGATTGACAGGCTCATCTTTATACCAAGGTCGGAAAATGGATGATCTCTTTTCTCCTTTCTTCCTTTCTTTCTTTTCCTTCCTTCCTTCCTTCCTCCCTTCCTTCCTTCTCCTCTCTCTCTTTCCTTACTTTCTTCGTTCTTTGTTCTTTATTTCTTTCCTTTCTTCCTTTTTTTTAAACTATGCTTAAATGAAAGTGTCAAAAGCCAGTAGCAGCTCAAAGGAAGACGATTAAATCAGACTGGTAGGCAAGCCTTGGTTATTGCTAGCTGAGTGACAAAGGGTGGTAAAAACACCACCCAAGGAGCAGTCATGTAACTTGGCTGCATTAGGGCAAAAATGCAAACTCCCTTTAAACAAGAATGGAAAATGAAGTCAGGTGTGGTTGCAAATGGAGACTGTGCTTGGTTTCCCTGCTGTCCAGACACAAAGAATCACACAGAAACTATATTAATTACAGCACTTCTTGGCCTATTAGCTCAGGCATTTTATTAACTAATTTCTACATCTTAAATTAACCCATTGGTATTATTTTATATTTTACCACGAGACTCGTGGTTTGTTACCTCTTGCTTTTTGCGGCTACATAGCATCTCCCCAACTTCACCTTCTTTCTCCCCGCATTTAGTTTAGTTTTTCTGCCTACCTATAAGCTACCCTGCCATAGGCTAAAGCAACTTCTTTATTAACCAACGGTAATAAACACCTATTCATAGCATCGAGAACGGAATCCCTCATCATGTGGTGGCACAAGCCTGCCTGTCATTCTAGCACTCTGAGGACTCTGAAGCACGAAGAGCGAGAGTTCCAGTGTCGCCTGAGCAACATAGTGAGATCCTGTCTCAAAAACAGCTAACCAATGATAAAACAAAACAAAAAAGAGATTAATTCTGTTACATTACAGTGGTTCATACACTCACTCCAATCCCTAAAAATGGGAAGGTTTTGACAAGTATTGTCATTTTCTTTAACCAAACCTTATTTATCACCTTCACCCCTACCCCACCCCAGGAAATGAAAGATGTGAGTGTTTGCTGCTGTTTTGGGCATTTTAAAAAGAGCCAGGCTGCTAGTCTGTTCAATCGAGCGGTTCCCCTGACCTCTGTCTGTTTTCTCTGACATTTACCACAGGCTCACCCTGCCGTGAGCTGTTCTTTGCAGAGTGCCAACAACAAAGAAAACAGATATTTAGTAAGCAAACAGGTTTTATCTGAGAAGAATCTGTGTGGGGATTTAGAAAACACAGGCACATCTATTTTATTAACAAGAATGTACTTGAACCAAGAACTCAATATGTGCAATACAAATAGAATTCGACAATAGAAAGGGAGGGAGAGGGGGAAATGCGATTAAAATCCCAGTCTTTCTGCTTAGCATTCCTCCTAACAATGAGGGGCTTCCGTGATGAGATTGTGTAGCTTCCAACAAAGTTAAATAAAATAGATTTCCTTTTAACAAGTTTCATTCTGCGGCAGGCCCTCAGAAGACATACAATATAGTTCTTTGTTTTGGGAGAACCTACTGAATTGAAACTGTATGGCTGGATTTTTCTAAATAATACGTTGGGGGAAAAATTGTTACATGTTGCTAGGAAGCTGGGGATATACACCTATGCTGATGACAATATTGATAGAAGAATACGAAGTAAAAGTAAATTGTTCCCCAATCAAGATATTTGAGGAAGTGGGGACCCCAGACAAGCTCTTCATTATCTTGTCCATTTCCTCTAGGGATTCTAGTCCAGGTGACCCTGATGCTACCAGTGACCTTTGCAAGTTACTAATGCATAGTGTCAGAGTTTCACAAGCTCCAGGGACAAAATGTTAAGTCATATCAAAGATGTCTGTACTGTGATTGTTCTAGAAAAATCTCCACTAAATTGTACACGATTACTAAATATCAATGAGAGTTCAAGCAATGCCAATGGTGTTGTTTAAATGACTAACTTAAGGGTTTGTCAGGTGTTGAACTGTTCCCAGCTCCCCCATGCACAGCTGCTGGAGTAGGAACTGGACAAAATTGAGGGATCTATAAAATTTCCATCCAGAGTGTTTTGACATTGAGATGTTTGCAGGCTGTGTCACCAACGATGAATATGCATTCCCAATTCCCTTGAAGGTTGTTGTTACTAGAAGGTGGCATCACCCTTCCCCAAATATAATGTTAAAGGCACCAATAAAGGAAGTCACTAATATTTTTATTTTAATCCAATGGCAGAAAAACTATAAAGCTATTCACAGCAGAAAGGAAAAAACCATTGTCCTGACTATTTACAGAAGGTGTCCCTTGGTCCCAGTACACTCACTGAAGTCACCCCCAAACCGGGAAGGAAGTTCATGTTTTGAATCCTCATACCACTTCTAATTTGAAATTTGGGTTCCAGTTGTGAGCGCCATCTTGGATTTCTGTTAGGAAACTATTCTAACAGAATAGTTTAAAATTTTCTGTGGATCCCGTAAGGTCATTCGGCTGAGTGATCACTGGGTCATTATTTCTTTGTAACTCTTGATCATTCACTTTTCTGTGTGTGAACTTACGTCAGTGGATGAGGAAGTATTGCTAGGGGGATTCCTTCAAATGCCGACTTCCTAGGTTCATCAGAAGATCAGATCCTAATGATGGGTTAATCTTCTAGACCCAGGGCCAGCCCTGAGTACTAGGTCTTCTTCAAAGTCAGTCTCAATGACACATCAGTAGGTAGGGTATGTTTGGGTGTGAACCATGAGAAACCAAATCATTTTCAGTCGTATTTTATTTGATAACTTTTTATTTGATAACTGTTAAA
Organism: Ellobius talpinus; assembly: GCA_001685095.1. Taxonomy (NCBI): domain Eukaryota; kingdom Metazoa; phylum Chordata; class Mammalia; order Rodentia; family Cricetidae; genus Ellobius; species Ellobius talpinus. The sequence goes on from LOJH01007803.1 coordinate 17,601, forward strand.
GTTCTGAAAAGTCTAGCAGGAACATGCCTGGAGAAGATTATTAAAAGTTGTTTTTCTCAGCTTACTCCCCTTTCTCGGGCTTTCAGGTAGTACTCTGAGTGTCTGATGGAGAGCCCTCTGGGATACTAGAACCAAAAGATTTTTTTCTTTGTTTTTACTTGTGTGTGTGTGTGTGTGTATGTTTGTGCATGCACATACGTGTGGGCACAACACATGAATATAGATGACCACAGAGACCAGAGGACATCAGATCTCTGCAGCTAGAGTCACAAATTGTTGTGAGTCACCTGACATGGGTGTTGGAAACCAACTCAAGTCCTCTGGAAGAGCAGCAAGCACTTTTAACTGCTAAGACATTTCGCTGACCCCAGATACAACTCTTACCTTCCAACCACGATCTTCAAGTCTGCAAATTTGAAAATATTCTACCTTTGTAAAAATGGCTCATCTTGTTACGAGTCTCCTGAGAGTCTGTGCCCAGAGTCCCAGACTAACTAACACTAGCATTGGATAACATTGATGCAATAACAGGGTTGTATGTTATTGCATTCCCTTTTAAGCAGTTGATGTATGTTGTAGCAGGAGTTTCCTAAATATTTTTTTTATCTAAAAAGAGTGATCTACAAGGATCTTGATTCTAATTCCACAGGGACACTGTGTTGGGGTGGAATGGGGGTGGGGGAGAATAAAGTTCCCACGCCAAACTGGCACAAGGTGGTGTTGATGTTCTTTGATTCTATGAAGTCTTTCTTGCCCCAAAGGATTTTTTTCTCTGTTAATAAAAGATGTATGCCCACTCCTTGATACTTGCCACAGAAGCAGTCTCAAGAGTTGTTCACAGCAACTGTGTTTAAAAACTAACATTACTTTCAAACAACAAATTTTTCAAGTTTAAAACTCACAAGTCATATTTTACTCATTCTTGATTTATAAAGTTCTCATGGGCACTTTTTTTAACCATAAACATTTTTTAGAATATAAACTATGGTAGTTTTAATACGAATGGCCTCCATAGGCTCATATATTTGAATGTTTAGTTACCAAGGAGTGGCACTATTTGAGAAGGATTAGATTTGGCCTTGTTGAAGTATGTGTGGCCTTGTTGGAGGTAATGTGTCACCAGTGGTAGGATTTGAGGTCTTAAGAACCCAAGCTAAGCCCAGTGTCTCCCACCTCCCCCTCTCTCTGCCTCTCTGCTTGTGGATTATGAAGCACCTCTCAGCAACTTCTCCAGCATCTGCCTGTATGACACCATGCTCCTTGCCATGACGATAATGGACTAAGTTTCTGAAACTGTAAGCAATCAAATGCTTTCTTTTATAAGAGTTGTCTTCTTGGTGTGGATCTTCATAACAACATAACAGTGACTAAGATACAAACACACAACTTTTTTCTCTTAGTGTGGAAGAAATAATTAGCATGTAAGACTTTCTTCCATGTGCTCACTCTAAGCATTCCACAAGTGTTTGCTTTTACCATACTCCTTCAAAGACACACTTTGTAATCTTTGTCATAGATTAAAAGAATAAAAAAATCAGCCATGTAAAGATAAAATATACAGAGTCTGGATTCTTTAAATTTTTTTTCTGTAAACGAGCTAAGTACAGAGAGACATTTCATTGTATGGGCTGCTAAGCTAAACCAACATATATATTTTAGAGGTATCTTAACTTCAAAATTTGTTTTCTAAGGATATGTTTCTTTAAAAAAAAGAGGTTCTGCTTTTGTTTCCACAAAAGATGAGAACCAGTGGATTCCTTCCAGGCTAATATGGTTTTATGGACGAATATCCCCTAAAAGGTCCCACGAATCTTAAAAATACTTCATCAAACAAAATCAAAAAGCAGTTTGGAGAGAACTACACCCATATTCTGAAATATTGTTTATAAATATTTGTTTACATTTAAAGAGGGATATGCTATAGAGATGAATACTTTGCATTGGTATGAACCTTGGTTTATTGACCCAAATTTAAGGTCAATTTTGTTATATATATTTCTGCTCTTGTTTAAGGTATTGTGTTTGGGTAGTTTATTTAAAAATGCAATGCATAATTAAGAAATACAGGTTAATAGATAGTCATCTGTAATAGTCAAGTTTGTAGTCATGTTAGTTGGGTTTTCTAGATGTACAGAGATATA
>LOJH01007804.1:406-22262 GCA_001685095.1 Ellobius talpinus
TCATCATCATCATCATCATCATCATCATCATCATCATCATTATTATATCTTTCTCATTTTAATTGTTTGGATAAGAATGTGCTATACATTTTCCCCACGCCCCTTCCTTCACCTTCTCCCCTGCCCTCCACACTCCCAATTTACTCAGGAGTTCTTGTCTCCCCATCCCCTTCCTAGTAGCCCATGGTGGCCTTTAAATAACAGAGATTCCCTCCTCCTATCTCCTGAGTCCTGGGATTAAGGGTGTATGCACCACTCCCTGGCCTCTAGAGGTTTAGCTGTGCACTCTGATCTTCAGGCAAGCTTTATTTGTTAAATTGAAATATCACTACACACTACACTGTTATTGTCATCTTGTAGTGCCATGTTTTTCCCCAGTGACCTCCATCAGTTATTACTCCAGAGAAGATCCAACAATTGATTCTGCATCCAAAATAAAACATATTTTATATGTAGGTTCCTCTTTTTCTTCTGCCTCCAGCCTACCTTAGTTAAATCAAAGAAATCATTTAAATCAAAGAGATCAAAGGAAATGCTAGTGATGTTACCAAAGAAGAAACAAGAATTCAAGAGAATCTATAGGAGTGCCTAATATGAGAATAAGCTAAACATCACTGTGATGTAGGTTCAGGTGTTACTACTATGGACATTAGTCAGGCTTTCTTTTCTTGTTTTGTGAACAAAAACCAATTTAAAGGGTTTGCCTTTAGCTCACAGTTTTTGGAGAGGTGGATCAGTGTTTGCTTTAGCGAGCATCATTATAAGCAAGAGTGTGAGAAGAGTCACTTTCTCTACCTCTCAGTAGCCATGAAGTAGAGATAGACAGACACAACTGGAAAGGCCAAAACATGCCCATCAAAGATACATGTCCAGTGACCTGCTTCCTGTGTCCTGACCTCCATTCCTAAGTTTCCACTTTTTCCCTGCAGTCTGTTTGAATTTAAAGCCCATCAGTGGAAATTTAGTAGGTCAGAATGCTGATGATTGCATTGTCTCCAGAATCAATGCCACGGATACATCTAGAAGTGCATGTTACCAATCTTCCAGGTATCTTTCCATATTATCAAGTTGACCATCAAGATTAACCATTGGACTATGTTACAGAGGAAATTGAGGTGAACGTAGTTTTATAGCTGATCTATCTAACCTGATTAGGCTAAGGTTGTAGTTCAAACCTTAGTACTATGGCTCTATTGTCTATTCACTTAATCACACACAGTGCTACCTACAGGGTTGGATTTCCTCTGATGATTCTACCCTAAACTGCCTGCCATTTTAATGAGAATTTGAAACCTTGTAAATGTGAACGTAGTCATCAAGCTTCATTAAATGAATGTTATTATTATAGCCTTATTATGACCCTTTTAAGACTAAATTAAAATATACTGCCCTGTAGCTCATCACCCATTAGAGGGCTAGTATGTTAAACACTAAATATGACTGTGGTACTATGACCCCATGTGTAGCACAGGATTGGATCTCTTTCTTTCAATTAACAACCAAATTTTTATTTAATAAAATTGGAAGTATAAATGCACAAATAATCACATAAACATTAAGCATTGTGCTTTCTTTCCTCAGAAGTCTAAATATAAAAATTTATTACAAACATAATCTCATGTTAATGCTGACAGAAGCTTATCCATGCTAGCCTATTTTATATAGAGATTGTTAAAGGCTATTCATCTTCAGTTGGTAACACAAGGATTAATAGAATAGTATTAAAACAAATAAACAAATAAAAGATCACATCTTTCTTCCTAAATTGTGTATACCTCACAAAAACTAGAAAACAGTTAATACGTTCCTCACTGTGTTTCTAAATGTGTTCATCCTGGCAATCACTTCCCTTGATAGCTCTTGACCAGACTTTCTCATTTACTAGTGTGTTGGCTCAGTCAGCACCAACACAGCAGCTACACGCAGAGCTGCAATGTGGTTTTGCTTGTCTCCCACCCCCTGCCATAGCGCTAGTAACTTCTATTGTATGATGGCCACAACTTCATTTGTCTCATGCCCACTGAAAGGAACTGAATCCTTGTCCTCAGATTGGGTGGGATGAAAGCCAAGAGCTTCCCAAGCTCTCTGTGAATGCTAAGATAGATTATAAACCAGTAATATCCAGTGACAGAGAGAAATGCGAGTGGGGATGTCCTCGAGGGCTCTAGTACAGCACTCATCTCGAATGCAAAGTGATGTTTTATTTTCTGTTTGCTCTGGGGATTCGGACCCAGTTTGGCTCATTTATCTTATAGTATGAAATGTATGTTGTCTGTGCAGTAATTAGAAATTATCAATGAAGTGTAGTAATAGTTCTCATGGAGAGAAGCCTGGAGCCAAAGTTCAGTTAAGCCAAGGACCTTTTTATGCATCACTGAAAGAACAGAGGGACATGCCATCTGTAGTGTGCTGATGCTAGAGACTGCTGGGAGTGGCGTGTGGGTACCTGTTATCTAGGCGGCAATTTTCTCCTGATGGCTTGGCAACCTCTTCAGATGCGGTTTACTATTATATCCCTGAGGTACCCTTTTTTGTGATTGACCACATTTCTTCTGGCTCAGAAATGAACCAAACAAAACCAACAGCCAAGGGAAGACAGTGCTTTTCTCTTCTTCATTTAGGCATACTTGGGAGCCAAGGAGTAAGAGCCTTCTCTGGTAGTCTTGTTCTGTAAATGTGCTCCTTACTGGCAAGGATGATTTGATGCAATGTGGATTGTTAGGTCAAGGAGAGGGTCTTCCCTGGTTCAGCATCCTGACCGATTACAGAGGTTGGCAAATGAGCTGGACTAATATATATTTTCTGGGTAAAGAAGACAATGAGTGACTAATTAAATGCATAAAGACATGTGGTGATTCTCACTTCCTTCTGAATTGGATCAAGACCCTGCTCCTGATAGGATAAATAAGTATAGTATGGGTAAGACATATGAATGATTGGTTTCAAGCTGAGCTATGTGGTAGCTAAGATAGGAGAGCAGGCAATTTAAGAGCTACCTGGACTATGGAGTGAATGACATCTGTAATGTCATTCCAAATGAATTGTATAATGATGCACACTCACACAAAATTTCAGATTTATATTAAAAGAAATGTGTACACAAGTGCACACATATACACATATAATAGTCTGAACTAATATCCTGTATAAAAATAAAGTAAATAAAATAAAAATATGGCCGGAATATAGCTCAGTAACAGACCTCTTGCCTAACATGCGCAAAACCCTAGTCAATCTCAGTATCATGAAAGAAAAAAGATTTATCGCAAATAATAGTCAATAAACTATCAGGTTTCATAAAAGAGTTATGACTGTGATCAAGGGAAGAGGAAAAGGAATTTGATTTTCAAAACTTTAACGCATATGTAACATTTTAGGAATGTCTAGTATATAATACATAAATTGTTTTGTTATTTAATTAAGTTTGTAAAAACAAATTCACCATGAAAATATAGTTAAATGTTTTTTATTTGTTGTTTTTTTTCTTTCAGGTAAGTGTACAGACATATGAAGCGTTCTGCAGAAATTGCACAGGTGGTAATTCTCATAGAAGAAAGAGGAATGCAGGGACCCTTGAAATGGTAATATTTCAGCACTTCCGAACACGCAGGAGCCTCTCAGCTGGCTGGCAAAGCTGCCGTTTTCTTTTATATGGTTATATCTGCTTATTTCATTATAACTTGTTCCAACTTAAACCCTAGACTGTAAGAACTGCATTTTCTTGTGTCTGCCTTTGACAGCCACTCATGTCCTAATGGAAGGCTTCTGCAGTCCATCCTTGTCAGAGAGCTCATTCTATATGGATTACTTAAAACTGAAATGTCATTCTCAAAGGATTGTACAATAACACACACACACACGCACACACACATTACAATAAACACATTCACTCTGCATTACAATAAACACATTCACAAGCACACACACACACATACATGCATTTATATTGCAACATTTTTTTCTATTTACACAACTCCAATTTGTAGTATAAAGTCTCCAAAACTTCACACCAGATCAGCAACAAAGGAAGATAGTGCAACTTAATTTTTAGTGACCTATTATGAGGCTGTAAGACTGCAACATCTTTTAGAGCCATAATTTTCTAGGTATGCCAATGTACTTAAACCCCAAATTTAAACTTCTAACCTAGCATGCCATTTTTCTTTTCAAAAGTAAAGTCAGTTTGGGTGAGTTGCTGGTATTTGGGTATTCTCAGTCCAATTTTCAATTTAAATAACCTTTATTTTTCTATCTGAAATAAATCACTTATTTGTTGAATTTAGTATTTTTAGCTGGTTTCAAAAGAAACTTTGAAATGTGCTGTGGTGTGTGTGTGTGTGTGTGTGTGTGTGTGTGTGTGTGTGCTTGTGTAAGCCAAGTCACTCTTTAGTAGTATTTCTCAGGAGTCAGCTTTGCTGGATTGGTGTTGCCATTATGAGACAAGATGTCTCACTGGCACTTGAGGCTCTCTGATGGGGCCAGCAGCTCCTAGGTCTTCACACATTTCTGTTTCTCCTGCACTAAGATTACAAGCATGTCTCACTATGCCTAGATTTTTACGTAGGCTTTAGGATGGGAACTTGGATCCTCATGCTTATGTGACAAACACTTTACTCAGAAACCTACCTCTCCATCGCTGAAATGTGTCTTACGATTTCCCAAAGAGTTAGAAATACAGTTCTTGGCCCTTTTTAATAGTGTGAAATGTGACTGAGCTGTTACATACTGGTCAAAAGATAAATATTGCAACTCGATTTGTGCCATCCAGTACTAAAATGTAATTACAAGGGGTTGGTATAAAACATGGAAAATTTCAAGTGAATTAGGAAAGAACATTGCTTTCACACTCCAGTATGTTAAAAGGAGATATAATATTTCATATACTGGGCAAGAAGATAGATGAAGCATTGTAAAGGCATTTCTGGTTTTCAGACACAAGGAATATGTTCAAAGAATTCAAAGTCTAAATCATGATTCAAATTTGAGAAACTATGAGTATTCTACATTCTCTTTCATTTGGCTATTTTATATTCCTGAGTGATGTATTTCAGTCATAGTAAAATATTTCATTTGATGAAAATATATAAGATAAAAATAAAAAAATGATTTAAAATATTCCTAGTTGTAGTTGTTGGGTCACTTGGTTATTACCTTTTGAAGAAGTGACTCTCTAAATTACAAAGCATGTTTTTTTATTGTGTCCAATATAAGACAATGTGGGAGTCAACATATATTATAAATGCATGCCAAATCCACACCATAAATCACAGCTACAAAAGTTGTCCCTTTTGGCAGTGACAGAGAACAGGTAAATTTTCTGTCCTGGAAGAACATATGACCCTTTGTGTATTTGGTGCTTTCTCTGTTTTGGGGAATGCCTGATGACTAAAATAGAAATTTCCTGACCCGGTTTTATAAGCCAGAGATGCTGGATTTTTGTTTTGTTTTGTTTTGTTTGTTTGTTTGTTTTTGATATCTTGTTTTACCAGATTGTGAATGTCAACTTGTGTCTATGCTTCTGCCTCTTACACATTTACAAAGAAATATGATCTTTGATAATCCAGAGTGGAATACTGGAGATGCTTAATATTCTGGAAATTAATTTTTTTAAAAAAAGATTTCATGTATCTTTATTCTGTCTTCTTTTCCAAAAGATTAGAGTTCAAAAGCAGTGTACACACCAATCCTGCCTCTTCAATGTGTGATTGAAAAACCAGGCTTGTCATTACTATAGCCTTGGCTGATCTGAAGACTCTCAGCTCTGAGAAGCTGATCTGTTACATAGCTCAACCAATGAATTCAGTTGTAAAAGTATGTTCAAGAACCTGCATAAAAGTATGCAAGATGGGAAGAAAGATAAATTAATAAAACAGAACTCTCATCTCCAAGGACTGCCCAGTTTAGGACTCCGTGTTGGCTTCCTTTGCTTAATCATCAAGTGGTTCATTTTTGATATCTTCACTAGTAACCACAGTATCATTTAGCAACATGAATAACCTCCATATTTCCTAGGATGAGGAAGACACATAACCCCTTTAGCATAAGCTTTTCTGAAGTTCTAATGGAACTGGACTTCATTCAACTGGGTCAGTAAGATTTGTATGCTACCAATATAATGGTAAAAAGTATTCTGCCTTCTTCACTAGCTTGGAAAATTAGGATGTGACAATTACAGTGCTTGTTTGCTGAGGTCTGATAATCATGTCATGGCATTTTTATGCTTCATTCACTATTATGATTTGGACAGCTTCGTGCCAAACATCGGTTTACACAGATTAATATTGTGTCACAGTATTATGAGAACAAGGTAGACTAACATGATTGTATTCAGGGTTTAGAGGCATGCAGCTGTATATTATTAGCATGACATCTATAATACAAACAGTGAGAGTATAACATATGATTACAAAACCAAAGAAGTCATAACATTGATTGGTAGTTGACATAAGAATATTTAGACTTGCAGTTCAAAATCTTTGCCTATGGGTGTTGGTAGCAAACAGACAAAAGAAATTTATTTGAATAGAGAACTGCATGAACTTGCTTTATTTTTTGATATATCAAATTCTTTACTTTCTTGTGTACTCCCTCATTTATTCTGCTAGTAATTTGCCCATAGTCTTATTTCAAGTGTGCTTCAAGTGTGCTTTGTATTAGAAATTTAATTGCCATTTTAATGCACCATACATAGTTACAATTTTAGAATTAGTAAGAAGACATTATTTGAAGTCCACTTGAACTACTTTAGGAGTTGAGAAATTATTCTTCCCATAGTAGTACCTGATTATTTTAGTCAACAAATACTACATTAGGAATTTACAATGACAGCATGTGAACATTTTCTAGTCTTCAATTTATGTTTCAAGACACAGTTGTCTACTTCTTGAAGTGGGAAAGCCACCTTTTCTAGAAAGCGAATCAAAGACAAAACTAGGCTGTTATCATTCATTCTGAATGCAGCATCCAGTTCAGCAACAATTTTCCATGAATGAATTTTAATGTGCATAGACCTATTAGCACGGGATCAGATTTCTAACCAATTGATTGGACATGCAAAAAGAGTCTGTGTCCTAGTTTTAAAGTTATTACACAATCTTAAACACAGCTGTGCAGCAAGCCTTTCACGCTAGATGAACGTGAGAGCATTGAATGGCACTGAAGGTGATTGGCTGGCAAGTGTCCTACAATGCAATTATCAATAATGACAAGTTTAATGAAATCACTACTGTATTGCTCAGCAAGCAAATGTGCATCCTGGTTTTCATAACCATCAGGTACACACAGAAGATAAAATGAACAAATATTTAGGTAGATTAAAAGACACAGATAGCTCTTAGGTTTAAAGTAGAGACATTTAGTTTGGAGATTTCCTTACCTATTGAAAATGAGGATAATCCTCTCTATTGAAACCTCCCTTTTTTCTCACCACCATCCCTTAATTTTAACTCCTTTCTGTCTCTCCTATTTTATCATAATTTATATGTCCAGTGAATATATGATGGAATTTCTGCCTTTACTCATTCTTTACCTAGGAACATATGATGAAATAAGCACGACATAATCTATAAAATATTATAAGTATGAACTAGTACTTGTGTGTTATTGTTTTATGTGGTCAATGAAGTTGTCAATCAGAATAACAGTGGCTGCATTCTTAATTTTATTCTATATCCAACCAAGAGCAGAAAGACATATGTATCGAGTTAATTAAACAAAAAAGTAACAAGCAATGAATAACACTAAAAAGAAAACTGCCAGGAAAGTGATTATTCTCCTATAAAGTGCAGTGTAAGTGTCTATGCTTATTGAGGAAACATGTATTATGACTACTAAGTTTTGGGGTGTAACTTGATGTTTCTTACGTGCAAGGCAGAAATAAAAAATAACTATGTGGTCACAAATACCAAGCTGCTAATTACTTCACAAAACTAGTGAAATAATCTAATAGACTCACAAGAGTCTATACAAATCTTGGAGAAGAAAATACTTGAATAAAGGTATTTCTAGGAAGATGAAAGTCTCCCTGACTGAACCGAGGAGTCAGGTAAGCAAAGCAGAAAATAGAAGCAGTTGTTTTGTAGCTCAATGTAATTGTCCCAAGGGAATATTCATCCTTTTCTTCTTGACTAAGAGGAGACTATTCTGAGCAATAAATACAATTTATTACTTGAGGATAATTGCTAATAGCAGGCAGTGGGGAAAGGCCTGGTCCATCTATTCAAGAGAAATATCAATAAGTAACCAAGTTGATTCTTCCAAGCTGTGCTAAAATCTCTAAGTCATAGGCTTTCTTACAAAATAGTGACAGGAAGTTAAGAGCTCTTGAGATATATACCTATAAAATGAAGATGTTTTTATCATTGTAAATATTAGCAGAGGCGTATTACATGGCATTAGAAATCCATAAAGTAGCCACTCTTTTTTGAATAGCCCACATACTTTGAAGAAAGGTGTATCTTTTTTCCTATCTCTCTATCTCCTCATCTCTTTACTGAAAAGTCAGTTCTAAAATCTCTTAATTCAATATCCCAAAAAAAGAAATTGCATAAAATACCATGAACAATGCACTTGGTTAAGAGAATGTTTTGACTGGACTGTATTAGTATTTTGAGTTTGTGTCCTTGGCTGTTCTGGAAATCACTCTGTAGATCAGGCTGGCCTTGAATTCACAGAGATGTGCCTGCCTCTGCATCCCACGAGCTGGGATTAAAGATGGGCACCACTTCATGCATCACATGGCCCTATAGACTGGATTGTAAGCTTTGTTCAAATGGGGTTAAAATTGTAAGGCGCATTAATGCATTTAAGAAGAAAACAATTTAATACTCTTTAGTACGTATGTATTGTCAGGGACTACTAGGGTGTCAAGATGAGTAGAGACCTTTTCTCTGAGGAATTGACATTCTTAAAAGTCCACAGGTAAGCAAGCAATTGTCGCATCACATAAGGTGCTGCTTTTAGAAGGTCAGAGCGATTTCCTATGGCTTAGACCTGCCTGAGAGTTATGAAGAGACATGGGGTGCTGTAAAAATCTCCACATTCATCTGGTTGGAGAAGGAGAAAGGACACACGAGGCAGACAATAGCATCTTCTGCATGCATTTAATTGTCTAGTTATCCTATCTGCCCAGAATGAAATCAGTGGAATATGTAGAATGCTCTGCCCTATTTTTAAACTTGTTTCTCCTGTTGTCCATTGTTTTTAAGACTCTTTTTTATATTACTCGAGTGGAATGGTAAGGGAAATCATCAGGCAACTCAGAATAGGCTACCAGTAGGTCATATAATCTATTGAGTCTTTTTAAATGTGTGCCTCCTTTTTATTGTTCTCACTTGAACCTTAGGAAAAGAATATAGCATACTTGTTATCTAAGGACATACTTATTTGTGCACAATATAATGCTCTTCATTTCATGCAGAAATTCTTAGTTTTTTCTTCATAAGAACTGAAAGACAAATTTCCATTTCCCTGTTTTATATCTGAGAAAACAGACACATGGAAGATAAGTAACCTACCCAATTTATTGACCTAAGTTGTAGGGTTGGCTTTGGAACTGAGAGAGATTGATTCAGGAGCTAGACTCAAACCTTATTCAACAGCAGCTATTTGTCTGGGGTATATTCTATAAACATTTAATATAGTTTCATTGTGCAAGACAGTCGTGTGGAGCTTTTAATGACTTCCACCTTTATATAGAATTTAGTGCACTTTCTAAACATTATTTCATTTTTATCTTAAACACAGGCATATTAGGGTAGGTCACCTGGAAAGGATATATCATTATGACAAAACTAAGATTCAAAGGGTTTGAAATGCTCAGTGTTTCACAGCTGAGAAAGATTTAGACGGGTCTCCCTACCTTATTCTGGTCGTTCTCGTCAGATGATAAGAGAGAATAAATCTTCAATATCACTACAACATATGAAGGAAATCTCCATTCTTATCAGTAACTCATACTGAGTCTCAGTCAGAATTAGTAAAATACTCAACACCCAGACCAGGCTTCAGAAATTGATTCCTATCATCTCCTCAACCACATCATTTGAAAAAGCCAGATATAACTTTGTAGAAGTTAGTTTCTATTACTAAAAATTTTGAGATTCTCTTTAGTTTACTAATGTTTATAAAAAAAGATGTTGCATTAGAAATTTTATGAGGACTGCATTGACTGTGTGGGTTACCTTTGTCAGGGTGGACTTCTTCACACTATTAATCCTACCTGTCCACCAGCATGGGACACCTTTCCATCTTCTGCTCCCTTGCTCACATTCTCTTCTCAGTGTCTTAAAGTTCTCATTGAGAAGATTTTCACTTGTTTGGTTAAATTTTTCTAAGATATATTTCAGGGTAGGTTTAATTGGATTCCCCCCTCATTATTATTGTTATCTATGCAAACTGCACCTGTATCTTCTTTGGTTTTGGTAAGGCAGAAAGTTGGTTACCCCTAATCCTTATAAAAATTAGACAATAGAATACAATGGCTCAGCTGGTAAGGTGCTTGCCGTGTAAAATGAGAACTGGAGTTTGAACCTCATCACTCACGGTGACAGCCACTTATAATCTACGACCTGGGAGGCATGATGACCTGAGTTCCATCCTCAGCTAGGCTAGCCCAAGAGGTGAGCTCCAAGTCTCTTTAAGAAGCACTGTCTCAGAAAACAGCATGGAAAGTTTCTGAGGAGCAGTATTTGAGGATGAGCTCCAGATTCTATGTACACCTGCAAACACATGAAAACATGCACGTGCATCTGCCTACACGTACATTCACATATGCACACAAAAAGTTTAAATAAGATCGGAAGTTGGTATACATTAGAGACTTTTAATACTCTTGTATCATCACAGCTAATTACATAGCGATAGGAGCAATATCTGGCTCTCTGGTGTTCTATTTTAAAGGCAGATGAATGTACACACAGCTGATGATAAGTGTTGATGAGAGACTGTCTGCCTTGAACATCAAATACTCATTTCCTCCTTATGTACGGCTTCATGCTTTCTTTCACATATTTAATTTATTTGGTAGCATATAAGAGAGTTATTTTTATGAAGCTAGAGATATCATCCTACTCCAGTTTCCACCAAGACAAGAACTAGCTTTGACTTTCTTAGTTACAGCTTCATTTATAATGTGAGAACAGGTAGTGTATTATGGTTGCGATAGAAAGCCTCCCCCATGCTTTGAACTTAGCTCCCATTTGGTAGAACTCTTTGGGGAGGCTCTAGACCTTCTTAGGGGTTGGGACTTGTTTGCAGGAAGCAAATCCCTAGAATAAAGAATCGGAACATCATGCCTGCTACCTGCTCTCCTGCTGTCCCTCTGCCTTCTGCCCACTGTGAGATGAACAGCCCTCTAACTTAGTGCATAAGTATGAGACCTCGCAGGCGTCTGAAATCAATGGAATCAACCCCACTGGAGTGAAGTCTAAGAAATCAAGAAACAAAATAAATCCTTCCTCCGTTACATTATTTATGCCAGATATATCTTGTCATGTTGACAATAAGAACAACAATTCATAGAATATAAAAGATGTTGTTTTTATGTTTATAATCAATTAATTATCTCATTATTATTACTGACAAGTGATTTGTGCTTATTATTTGTTTCTTTATTAAGCCCATCCACGAATGCAAGCCATTGTTGCTTAGTCACAGGTCAAGTTTATTGTTAGAAGCCATATTCATTTCAGTCTACTTTTTTCCCCTCCGGGATTCATTTCTCTGAACTAGTAGAGAAGTTTGGTAACCATGCACAACCATGGGCCTAACATATCTAGGGGTGACATCTGGTCTTTCCATCAAATAACTTCATGAACTGTCTCCAAATAAAACATTTAGCTGCTTCATTCTCATTTATTTTCACATTAGGTATTTCTAACTTACTTCATTCGATCTAATTCAGAACAATTATCATTGCATGAGGAAATTCTTTAGGAATTCTTCAGAGTGGATTCATTGTGTGTAGGACAGGAAGAAAGTTCAACAATAAATAAAGACTTGAAAAGATGGAACCTGGCTTCTGGCCACCTTCCAACTTGGGCTTAACTCCAAACATGCTCAAACTTTAGCCTGCCTCTTTCCTCTTTCAACTTAATAAAACTCATGTAGTTCATTCTTCTTAAGATATATTCTTCACTTTTTGCTTCTTACCAATTCCTAAGTCCTTTTACAAGACTCTTCTTTCTCAATGGCTATATGAATGTGTGAAATTGTCAAATAGTCAAATACTCCACAAAATAATGAAGCAGTTATATGTCTCATAGCAAATGAGTAGAGGAATTGATGTATCAATATTCAAAGAGAAGGCATTGCCAGTTATACACACATTAAATCTTATATGCAGATGTGGTTACTTTACAGCTATATGAATTTAAACACAATTTTTCTAAAGTATGACTTCATGAGAACATGCCAAGGATGGCTAAGAACTTCTAACCCTTTCTTGAGATCTGTGGCAGCTGTCAACGGATCTGAGTATGGGGAAGTGTAGTGACTAGCTATTAGGAATTAACTCTGTATATTTGGATATTATCTGCCTACCTTGCCTCTTCACTTTTAACCTATTTTCATTTACTTTCATTCAGCTACCAGAGGCTGAGAAACCAGATAACTATGTTTTAAAAGAACCACATATTTTAAAAGTCAATAAAGTTCTTTGTGAATCCCTGAGTGCCTTAATGTGGGACTTTATGCTGGAGATTTCGAGCTTGTCTGGGGCCTTTATCACAGACTTCTGACAAGCTGGATTTCTGAGTAAGTGGTAACTTACAGTAATTTAATTGTTCAGTGTCTGATTTATGCAAATAAAGAATAAAATGTAGACATAAACAAAACTTAAATTAAGAGATAAATATAAACTCACTAAGATTATTTAAAATATAATTTAATACAAAACTATTCCATTCATATCCCTCTTTACTATTATACAGTTGAGAGGTAAAGGGCTCAGCAGATAAAAATAATGAACAAAGGACTAAATCATCTACTGCTTTCACTTCAAATATGCCAGCTACTTGTTTATTTATTTGTGTGGCAGTGTTGCCTTGATAATACACCATTAGTGACTATAAATAATTGAAACTGTGTTTTCATTTCCTAGAAAAGTTTTAAATCCAATAAATTGACAAATTTCTTTAAAAAACCTCAGCCTTCTACATGTCTGGTCAACAAACATGACCATGGCCTGCAATGTGACTTTAAATGTAACACAAGACTTGAAGAAGACAACAAAAGGATAACTTATAGACATTCTTATTTTCTCTCATGGTGATATTTGTCTTAAGGTACATGTTTACCAGCAGATTTATATAATAAAATATGAAGTTACATACTTGTTCTTTACTGAGAATAGTAGAGAACACTCAGTGATATGCCAGATGTCTTTATTCTATCGGATTTCATGTAATCACATGTTATTCCAAACTCCAGTAAATAAAGATACAAGTTTAAAGAATTCAGAGTGACTTTTTTTCAAGCATGTGGTCCCTGAGAGGTCACCTATGATGAAAGACAATGCTAAGTGGGTCAATAGGTTTAAATAAGAGGGAGAGAGAACAAGATAGGAGAAGAGATAGAGAGACAGATAATAAAAGAGTGAAAGACAAGAGAGAGAGTGAGCATGAAATTAGGAAGGATCAGTAGTGGAGGAGGTAAAACAGGAATTAGAAGAGAGGGAAAGGGAGGTAGATTTGATCAAAACATATTATATCCATGTCCAATGTCCAAAACTCTTAAACAATTAAAATATTCTATAAAATAATGAATTGACTGTCTAGGCAGGGATAATATTGAAATCTTGATTCTTCTACTTATCGTACAGGAGACCTCAAACGTTGACATTTACAGGCTAACTTGTATCCTGTCAGAAAGGAAGCTATTGTTTTATTTATCTTGGGAACTAAATGAGGACATTGCAGACAAAGGGGTTAGCATAGAGTAGGCGTTCAATCATGTGAGTTCTTTGTTTTCCTATTAAAACATGTTCATCGATTTATAAAAGTGCTAACATATATAACAGGAAACAAGACATTGTTTTATAGGATCCACTTTCCTTAAATTCAGAAAATCAACAGTGTATTCAAATATACTGAATTTATGGCAAATAAAAAGTAAATAATTGCTGTGGATTGAGAGAGCCATTTTACTACACAATGCCTAGAAGAATGCTAACAGGGTGCCTATCCTGAATATGTCTCAAGTGGAAAAAACATTTTTCATTATTGGCTTATAGCCATTCCTAGGAAGGAGTGTGTGATGGGAAGTGGCACTCTGTGAGCCAGAAGGCCTTGAATCTGCTTGTGAGTTGTGACACTTCTTCTGTGAAAGAGCAGTTTGCTTCTGCTCTCTGGCTTTCGTGTACATTATGCAGAAGCTGAAATAAATGGTTTCTGGGACATTCCCCAGCTGTGACAAGACAAAGCTCCCAAGCTGTGCTCTATAAAGCAAAATTTTGTTGAATATTTCTTTTCCTTTAAAAAGTTACATTTTAAACAAGTGTGAGCCTACTGAATATAATCTCCTCCTTAGGAAATTCATGAATTAAAGATCCGATAATATTCCCCATTATGTACACTCTTATTCACGTTAGCTTCTTTACAATTGGCATTCATTAGTTAAGGGCAGCATTGCCTAACCTTGTGAAGCCGTAGACCACTTCAACAGGGCGGGAGCTAGGGGGGACTATAGAGATTTTTACAGTTTCAAAAGTAGGCAGTGGGTGGGGAAATACTTTCAAAAATGCCTATTTTGTACAGTTTTTCAAATTTCCCCAAACCTAAACTATTTTGTGAGACATAATAAAACTGAAGCTGAGTATGTAAAGAAATTCACTTAGATGGATTTGACTATACCTTATAAAGTGGTTTGGGGCTTTTGGCATCTCACTCCTTCAGAGCACAAAGACTTCTGAACCAATTTGGAAGCAGTGAGTACTGCTCAAGACAGTGAAACTCACTTTAAGGGAGATCTTCACTGGAACTTGGGTAGCAATGCAGCCTTGAAGTCTAACCCAGCTCTGTCTTTGTCCCTGTCTTTCTGTCTCTCTGTCTCTGTGTTTCTGTCTCTCTCTTTCTCTCTTTTTGCATATATGTGTGTACTTGTGTATGTATGTGCTGAGCTTGCCACAGCACACATGTAGGGGATCAGAGGACAATGTAAGGTGGCAGTTTTAACCATCTATCCTATTGAAGACAGGATTTGTATTAGGATTCTAAAGAGGAATAAAACCTGCAGAATAAGAATATATTGCAAGGGGTGTTTACTGAATTGACAATACAATGTTATCTGCCAGCTTAATAGGATAAGCACCCAATAGGTACTCAAGTTCATGAGGCTGTTTGTGTTAGCAATCCAAATTTATGGCTTAGAGAATTCTTGGAGAGACACTGGTGTTCAGTTCACTTTAGAATGCAGGGGAAACTTAGCTCTGATAGCAGTAGAGTGTAGCACCTACCAAGACAGCAACAGGCCAAAAACACTCACTAGCAAGGCTCAAGGAGGATAAAGGCAATGGAATCTCATTTGGACCTACTTTATATTTGGGCTGCTGCCAAATATAGATATTGTCCATTCTGGGTGAGGCTCTACCAGCCTCAGTTATTTCTTTCTGGATAGCCTCACAGATTTGCCTAAAGAAGTCTCTCTTAGTTGATCCTAGATTCCATCAAGTTGACAAAATTAGCACGTGCCTTAGTAATTCTTCAATTTCCATGACAAAATGCCATAGCCAAGGCAACTTATAAAAGAGGCCAATTAATTGAGGGCTCACAGTTGTGGAAGGTTAGAGTCCATGATCATGCAAGGAAGGTGCATGACTTAAGGTGGGCTAGCATGGTGCTTGAGAAACAATCAAGAGCTGGCATCCTTGTCCACAAGGAAGAGGTCGAGAGAGCTAACTGGGAATCGCATGGAAATTTGAAACTTCCTACAGTGACATACCTACTCCAATAAGGCCACACCTTCTAATTCTTCGCAAACAGTTCTATCAACTGGGGACCAAGCATTTGAATCTAGGAACCTATGAGGAAATTCTTACTTAAATCACCACACAACCCTAAGTTCTCTTATTATTTCATTTTCTTATGTCACCTAAGTTTTAAGTTTGGGCGAACAACAATTGCTCTGGAATTGCAGGACTGGGTGCTCTTTTAACTGCCCCTCCCATGCTTTATTTTATAAGATCTGTCAAGGTAAGAGATATTGGGAAGGATTCCCAAAGGCAAGGAAGTGGCAAAGAGCAGAGCCAGAGCTCCCAGGTGGCTCTTCTGATCGGGAGTCTGCTCCCAGCTATCACACCATCATTGTTCACCAGCCCCTTTGTTGGTTTCATATGTAATTGAGTACTCACACAATAAAAATTTGTCATAATTGAAATTGAGACCTGTAGATTATTGCCTTTGCTGTGATATCTTTACTTTGTAGGGGACCAAAGTCACCATCTTCCGTGTACCAGATAAAGACTCAACCACTGAGCTACATAGCAGCCTGTGCTGTTTCTGAAGTTGAGTTTCTTCCTTTCCATTAGTTAGTTGCAGTTTCTTACCTCATTCCACCTCTCCTCTCTATGTATTTTATTATGATTACATATAAATATAATCTCATGAATATATATATATATATATACTCCTGACAAATCCTTTTCATATTTCCTACTCTTTCTTATCTTTTTGATGCTAAAATGTGATTCCATATCCTGCACGTCTTTCTCTACTGTATATTTTACAAGACTATGATAAAACTGGGATGTGATGAGCTCTGAAAGTGGATTCTAGCTGGGTTATTTATCAGTTATTTGTATTGCATTACTTTAATCTAATTAGTTCTTTTGAATATAAAGATGCATGTCTTGTAGTTGGTGGATAATTTCCTTATAAATAAGTTCCCCCAAATTTTCATCTCTTAACTGCAGTCTGAGGAATATTTTGGGAGTATTGCAGATCTATTTCTCAGAGCTGTTAAGAATAGAAAGTGTTACAATGTGTCTAAGTTGCAACTAGGTTGATATGATCTTTGAATGATTACTTAATAGCAAAAGTTGCATCCACTAAAATAAAGTACCAAAAAATCTTCTGAAATCTAAGAGAGAGATTCTGGATTCCTTGAAAGGCCACACTTTACTTGGGAATTTATATTATGGATTCTTCCAAATTTTCAACAGTTATTTCAAAGATATTCTTGAATACAAATACCCTAATTTTCCTCTCAACAAAAATTAATGAAGGGAAAATATATCTATCCCTAGGTTGAGAGATGTGTGTTTTCTAATCAAATTCCAGGAAAAACACACATGTTAACAAATAGCTCTTGAGACACAAAGGAAAACTTCTTTTTCCATGGTTTAATGGTTTCAAAGATTTAGAAGTGTCACATTGATAAAGGAAACATTCTTCATAGCATGGCTCATTCTCTTTTCCTGCTTCTTTCCCAGTACTAAGCTAGTTATTCCCCGTATGCAGGAAATTCATCACTCTGCAGTTTTCATTTGCAAAGTACAATAAGAGGGAGGAGCATGTGCTTGAAGTTATCTTATAGACTAAACACATTTATTAACAGTATTCTAATACCTAATTCTAAATACCTCTGTTTTCATGGGAAGACTGTAAGTAAATTCAACAGAATGTGAATAAAATAATTTATTTCTTCAAAGTTTCCCAGTCAAAATATATTATGCAGAAAAGAACATCATTTTGCTGAATTTTTACATGTGTAAAAATGACCATTGTTATTGATGTTCTTTACTGAAGGTAATTACAATAGATCAGTCCTGGAACATAACATCTATGTCAGGCTAAGATGTACAGGAAACAACTAAGGGTAATTTTCATTTCAAAATTAAAAAAAATAAATTTCCATTATTATTATTATAGGTGTTTTGCCTGCACATGTATTTAGGCGCCATGTGCATGCAGTATCCTCTTAGCCCAAAAGAGGGAAGCAGAACTCATGGAACTGGAGTTATAAACAGTTTTGTGCTGGGTTCTGGGAATCCAAGCCCAGGGTTGTGGAAGAGCAGACAGTGCAATAAACCCTGAACCATCTTTCCAGCACTGAGGCATTTTCATGTATGAGGATTGTTGTGCAACATCGTTGGATAACACTAATAAGAGATGGGGGTTGTAATATCAGGCAGAGGGAGATGCAAAAATATGCTGTTGCTAGAACAAAGCCCTGAGATGCTTTCACAAGTACATGGTTAACTAAGATTATACTTCAGGCTTGTCTTGTTTGAAGGGAGGCATGATTGATGTCTCCGATCGCCAACTTCTGTCCAATGATGTATTACTGTTCTTCAGGGATGATGCCGTGTCAACCACTGTGGTGTTAGTAGGTGGGAAATGGTCACAACTATAGCTAGGTGGAACCAGACACAATGTGTGGTAGTTCCCATATAGATTCCACTCATAACTGGAGAATCCAGTCCTGTGCTCATTATGCCAGCACTTGGGAAACTAATAAGAGAAGTAAACTAAGGATATCACACTGGTTCAAATGTTCCCCTCATTGCTATTAGTGCCCCTCGCTTGGCACTACTCTTTAGTATCAATGTAGGATACTAAGATCTTCAGAGTTCACAAACTTCCAGATTCCCACCTTGTACTTCTCCTGAGGTTCTCAAACCCTCAATCATTGTCATTTCAGGCCCTTTGCAACCAGCCAGATCATTCGCAGCTTCCTTTGGGTACCCATATATTTACCTCTAAATGTAGTTTTAGTTTCAAATAAAATAAAGTATCAAGTGTGCAAAATGCACAATTCAGTCTCTGCCTGGTCGGAGAATGTTTGCCTCAACCTTGTCTTTCAGGTCTAGCACTGGATAGGACAATGACAAAATCATGCGTCTATTCATCAACCTGTTCCTGTTGTCATCTTCCCCTTTGATTTTATAATAGGGAAGTTTCTCTCCTCTCCATCATACTTACCTACAAGTGTAAATTGAGGAAGAATTACCGAGGCAACCCAATGGATTATATACCTTCCAACCTGCCTGTCCATGCATCGTAATTGTAATTCTCTGACTTTGTTTATGGTGGTCCTAATTTTCTTACATTCAACTTGGGATGAGTTACTGTGAGGACCACCTATTGTAACAGTGGAGAATTCAGATCATGCAGAGTATCTTGTTATATCAGTCACTCAACAAACCACCCATAGCCACTCCACTCAAACCAGGGATCAATAGACATTTTGTAAATACCTTGACAATTCTTTGCAGTGGCATAGCTTTTCTCTGGAATTGTGTCAATTCTATGCTTCTTCTCCCTTTTTCAAGTGTCTCACAAGTATTCTTTCTCAAGAGAGGTACTTTCAATGCAACAATTTGGATCCAAGACCCTGTTATCTATCACATTTTAAATAGCATTCTTGGAACAACATATTTGGAATAAACACCACAATCCAAATGCCCTTGGAGTGTGATCTAATGGAAGGAAAAAGCCCTCTGGAAAAACTGATATTTTTGCTTCCCCAACATTTTTGTGAGACAACCCTTGCTTCTCTGTCCTGATGTGGCAAATGAGAGCACATCAATAGCTGCACATCAAGTCCCCGAGACTGTGTTAGTATATTTGGAACAAATACATTACCACAGTTGGCTAGTCACCTTTAGTTAGAGGCATCGTTTGTTTGTTTTGATTTACTCTCATACTTATTATCCCTTTTGTTTTCAAGGGCCCAGACTTGGGAATTAACAAGAACATGATAGGAACCAGCATTTTTGCAAGCTGTAAAATGATTCCTTCCTTCTCTCATTCTTCCCATAAGGCAGTACTGACAAAGTGGACTGAAGGAGACTTCCCTATGGTCTTATCTACTGATAGCTCTTCCTTTCAAGTCAAGGAACCCATGTAGAGTTTCTGGAAAGTTCTACAAAGTTTCATGGAGCATGTCTATTTTACCTCTATACTGGAGACACCACGTAATCTTATTGAGCTATAGCCCTTTTTGCTCTCTTGACCATGTACAACATCATTCTAACATGAGGGCCATTATAAACCTTAAAATGCTTACATAATAAAGTCAGCTAACGCGTTGTCCTTGAGATTTAAAAATGTCTGGGAATTCCAATTCCCAGGATCTCAGGATTCATTTTTGTGGGAACATACATGCCTTGTCAGAGGGAATTGGGACTGAGAACTGACTTCGTATTTGAAAGTTGGTTCATGATAAGAATTTTTTATTTGAGCAGTTGCCCTGAAGACTATTGATTATACATTCCTAATTTGGGAGTAGGGTGGGCACCATATACACCGAACCCTACCTTTGCTGGATATCCATCTGCCTTGCAACTAAAGGAACTGTGTTCTTACTGCCAGCAAATCCAACTTTGTGATCTCATTTAAGCATCTTCTCTTAACTCCTTTCTGGCAATGTCAGCCTTTGGCCTGACATAAAAATAATTCGTTATAGATGTTTGGAGGGGTGTCTTTGTAAACAAAATCTGAGAGGTAGGTAAAAGAAGTAGGCAGGAAATGGAGTCTGAGCAACAATGCACTAGCATAGACTTCTCTCAGTGTGGTGGGAAGCTTGGACAACCTCCTTTCCCAGCCTACTATAAAGGGACCAGGTTTGTGTATTCTCACAATACTAATTATTGGATGTGGAATGCCCTTGGATAATGATTATATGGCATCTACTAGCAAAGGATCCACCTAGCAGCTAAGGCTCCAGGCAGCTGGGAAAGCAAGTGCTTTGGTGCTCAGTGGTTATCAGAGAAACGCATTGCACTAGTTCCTATTCGGTGTTCTGAGTGTTGATTTAGGTTATTTTTTTTTCTGTTTCTGCGCATTTTTTGGTATTTCTTTGTAGCACCTCATTATCTGCCAAGCCAGGAAATTACTCAAAATGGACACACTTTAAATAAAACCTCCCCTTCTGCCTATGCCCAATACATACACGTATGCTTTTTGTGACCTATTACTGCTTTCCAGCTATGTCCCTAGTGTTCTGACATTACACAAATAGCAGGCTCTGGGAATTAAACAGTGTGGTTCAGAGGGAGTGGATGTGGTTGCACACTGTAGGAATGTAGCAGCTTCACAGCCCCCTGAGGCTGCAGAAGTACTTCAGGTTCGACTCTGCTGCAAAATATTGACTCTAAAACACCTCAGTCCTGGAATGGATCCACTCAGAGAAAAGTGCTTGAACCTCCATTTCTTTCTAAACAATTGAACTGCAATTGCACATCAAGAGAATATTTGATTGTGGTAGGGGTGGAGTATGTTTAAAGGGGGGGATATAGAAGGAATATTCAAGGATATAAAATACATTGAGAATTAAGGAGAAAATATTGGAAAAGCTATATTCTCTAATGTTAAATTGGTAAAACTCAAACTACTGTAAGAAATATTTGTTTTCAGAAGTCCTGCTTCATAGCATGGAATTTTAGAGAAATGAAATTAAATTTGCTAGTAAGATGTGGTTCTAAGCCAATTTCATTTTCTTATATAAAGCGTAATATACACAAAACACTAAATAACCAGATTTTGAAGATTTAAGTCTGAAATAAACAGTGGAGTCTTCCTTCCCCAAATTGCTCTATTTATACACACAATGTGTTAGCATAACTGATTTAAAAATATGTGGGTCACATTTTTCCAATCTCATGAGCTCTCATCTGCTGCACTACTTGACAATTAGTCAAGCAAATCAAAACTAGTCCTCATGGGACTAGAGAAATAATTTCAGTTGTTAAGGGCATTCACTGCTCTTCCAGACAATCAGTTTGTTTCCCAGCGCCAACATGGAGGCTCATAAACAACCCTTAACCTAGCTCAAAGTATCCAGTGCCGCCTTCTGGCCTCCACGGTGCCTACTCTCTCTCTCTCTCTCTCTCTCTCTCTCTCTCTCTCTCTCTCTCTCT
>LOJH01007805.1:8261-25563 GCA_001685095.1 Ellobius talpinus
CTCACAGAGACCCACCTGCCTCTGCCTCCCAAGTGCTGGGATTAAAGGCATGCAACACCACCGCCTAGTCAGCCTGTGGCATCACCCCCTAGGAACACTGTGAGAAGACGTCCCAGCATCCAGAGACAGGAGAGAGGCCACCATCAAGTACACTCACGTGGCTGCTGGGTTGATGTACTTGCCCACCCCCTGGCGGTATGTCTGGGGGCCCTGGTTTCCAGGCTGGGGCTGGCTCGTCTTGACCTTGGCCTCTGGATCCACTTGCTGCTGTGTCTTCTTCCGCTCCTGGGCAATCTGGGGGTAGCAAAACTGTCTGAAGCAGAGTCCCAGAGTGGGGTCTTCTCACTGATCTAGAGCCTCAGGGTGTGTCCTCTTGCTCCCAACCAACAACCACATGACTTGCCTGGCACCTTTCTCACCTGGGCATCAGCCTCCTCATAAGGGTCCACAAACACCGTGGTTGCACATATGCGTATTTCCTCCTGGTGGCAGAAAGGCTCTGTGAGCAGGCAGCAGACTTCCCCAGCCAGCACCCAGTAGGCAGTGGTCCTCTGTTCTCCAAGGTTCATACCTTAGGACGGTCAGTTTTGGGGTCACTCTCCACATTCTCCATAGCTGTCAGCGTGTCAAAACCCCCAACAACCCTGTAGTAGAGAGCCAGAGCTGGATCTTTGTGTACCCTGAGCAGAATACCATCCATGGCAGAGTCAAAATATACCAAGAGAAGGACTGGCAGACTAGTCACCAGGCAGGACAGGATGAGCCACAACAGAGAAGGGGACAGTGACCACACCCAGCCAGGTTTGATGACTAAAGTCCTACCTTGGACAAAAATCTCAGTCCTTGTTTCCATACTTTGTTTTCCCCTCTTTGCTAAGGCAGGGGCTTACCCAAGTCTAAGTAACTGAGGCTGGCCAGGAACTAATAATCCTTTGTACTCTAACTCTATGTAACCCCTATAACTCTACAATTCAATCCTCAGCACGGACTGTCCTTTGTGGGAAAATCTGCCAACCCTCACACTAGGGGCTGAGGAGAAAGGGGAATGTGCTTCAGACATCCAAAAGGGATCCTCTCAGGCGCCTGAGGGGGAAGAGGCGCTAGAGTGCCCAGGTCTGTCTGTCTCCTGGGCTCCACAGGAAAGCCAACCTTTCCCCAGGAATGCCCAGTCCTCAGCGGGGACAGTGTGGGAATGCCCCGGTCTAGGGAAAGGCCGTGAAGCCCATACCACACTGCAAACATGCATAGCATCCACTCTTACCGTCCGAAGATGGTGTGCTTCTTATCCAGGTAAGCACAGGAGCGGAACGTGATGAAGCTGGGGAAAGCACAGGGAGATCAGGGAAGCAGCAAGCTGGCCACCCACCATGTTCTTCTAGTTCCTCTGTAGAAGCTGAGATAACCCAGAGCTTGTCTGTCAAAATCCCATGCGAGCCAAGTAGGAGAGACTGGAGGCTTGAGCTAACTATCAGATTATTTGCAGGAAGGCAGTGGTTAGGGGAGCCCTCCCACTGTGAAGTAAACAGGCCAGGTATGTGCTATCTGGAGGAAGTCCTAGACTGAAGACTGTAAACACTGGAAGACATCAGACAAAAGGAGGAAAGCACAGATGGGTGAGGAGACTCAACACCTGCAACCCTAGCACAGGCGCCTGAGCTCGAGACCAGCCTGAGGGACAGTGTGACCTTACCTCTAAATAAATACAACAGAAAACAGGAAGTGGATGGGATGGGTTGCAGTGCAGGAGTTGGGTCCCTACACAAGTCACAGGTGGACTAGGTCCTACTGTGACAGCAGGATACAAGCCTCATTCACAGTCCACACAGACCCTCAGTGAGCCAGCAAGGGCACCCCTGAGGCTACCAGGCAGTCTCAGAGACATGGAGCCCACACCCACGCACAGTGCTGCCACTGGAACAAGGACTCGCTTATGGCACCAAGCATGACACAACTGATCCTACTGCCTCCACCTCCAGGTGTGTGCCACCACCAGCGAGATCTTGTGAATTTCTAACATAATAAAGGAAGCTAGAAAAAGAATGAAATAAACCCAAAGAAAATAACAAGAAATTAAAAAATAGCAAAAAGGAAAACAAAAATGCAACGGAAATATTTAGATTTTGAAAAGACTGTAAGGAAATGCTGACCANAAAAAAAAAAAAAGACTGTCAAATGGGGCTGGAGAGATGGCTCAGAGGTTAAAAGGTTAAGGTTCAAAGCCAGCCTGGTCTACATAGTGAGTTCTACAAGAGCCAGAACTACTTAACGAAGCCCTGTCTCAAAATATGTTTTAAAAAAGAAAAAAAACACTATACTCAAAGATAAAAGATATACCCAGGCTGGAGACCATTTTCAATGGTAGAGCATGTATTTAGCACACACAAAGCCCTAGGTTCACACCACAGCACAAAAAGGAAAAAAAATTGTGTGTGTGTACACACACACACACAATCTCCAGGAGAGTTAAGCCATATTCTTAGATGAAGAATAGAATACACACCTATTCTAAAACATGAGACCAGACATCCAAGAGCCTTACCACCTACCACTACCCACACATATTGGGTCGTGTTCCGAGCACCTCTCCCTGGCCACTTGTCCTCAGAATACCTCCTCCCAAAGCACTGGACCAGTAACCCTGCATGGCACCTGGCACCCACATACTCCTGGTTCTGCCTGTTATACCCCGAGAGGAATGCAGTTCTACCAGCTGACTTTGCACCTTTCCTGGAGGGCTGGTGCTCGATCTGGCTGTGCACTATCTTGTGTCCACTTGACCTGGACACAGCACAACTTTTAGGGAGCACTCCAGGCACGCTGAAAACCACCCCAGCAGCCGAGCAAGAACAGCTGGACCTGGACTCACAACTGAGACTTGTTGGTGTTGGGCCCCGAGTTGGCCATGCTGAGCACCCCACGGCCTGTGTGGGAGAGGTTGGGGCGGAACTCATCTTTGAAAGGCTTGCCCCAGTAGGACTCTCCACCTGGAACAGAAGAGCACAGTCAGTGGTTAGCCAGAACCTATTCCAGGAGCATCAGAGAAAGCCCCAGGCCCTGGGGCACCCCTCTGGATGACCCCTAGATCCCAGCACCTTCATCACCCTTGTGGGCCAGGGGCTACAAGGCCAAAGCTACAAGCATCATTCAAACATGTGGGTGGAAGTCATAGTTAGCCCGTGTAGCTGAAAGCTTGGGGAAACTGTTATTATGCCCTGTAGGAGCCATGGGGCCACCTTATTATATGACGGGAGGGCATGACCAAACCTCCTGTCAATGAGCAAGTGGGTTCTGAAAACCCCACACCTTGTTATGGTAGGACCCTGGGGCTGAGCAAAGCAGAAATGTGGGGAAACTAAAAGACATGCCCAAGGTGGCCCAGGACAGACACTGTTGCAAGCCACCCCCAAATCTGAGATTCCAATCCAGAGCTCTTCAGGCCCAACTCCCCACCAGGCCCCATGCATTACTCTAATGGAACAGGCCTGGTACCAGCACCTACCTGTGCCTGTACCTGTGGGGTCACCACCCTGGATCTGCAGAAACAAAACCCAGTGAGGTCACTGGCTCTGATGCAGCCGATCACCCATTGCTCCCTGTGCCTACTAACCGGAAAGGCTGCCCAATGGCATGTGCTGCGCTGAGGACAGGGACCTCCTCTCCAACCCCAGGTCTTCTGGGCGAGCACTCTAGGGTCATCTATAGGATCCCTGGCACAAGATAACACCCAAAGACCCTACTCTGGCCACACATAGCCTGAACCAGGTGTCAGGGACAGGGCAGGCACAAGCCCATTTGGTTCATGGGTGCTACCCATGTCACCAAGCATCTATTGGCAGCACCAACTTGTTCCACTCACCACAAAGTTCCTGATGGACCTATGAAAGATAGTGCCATCATAATACTGTTTCTTGCAGAGCTTGATGAAGTTTTCACAGGTTTTTGGTGTCTGCAAAATATCCCAATATTCTATAAGGCACAGTGGTCAACAGCAGTCACAAGACATGTAGGCCTTTCATCACAATAGCGAGCTACCTGTCTGCAGACCGTGGTTCAGTCTGCCCTCCAAAAACTAAGGCAACAGAGTCCTGCATCCATATGACACATGGCAGAACATGGGAGAGCCAGGTCCTATTCCTTAGATTTGCATACACACCTAGCAGCACCCAAGGAGGCATGCTATGTTGCTGAAACTCCAGGGAAGGAAGTCAGAGCACTTTGGTTCTCAGCAGGAGTCAGGCAAGACTTCTTAGAAGCAAAGTAACTATAGCCCCACATTTAAGACATGGCTACCCAAATACCCCAGCAACCACCTGGGAACAGCCACATACTCACCAGGTCACAGTGCAGCTCTAGGTTAAGGTCACCCTTGTTGGTGTGTAGCCTCACATAGCCCTTCTTCTTCACAAACTGGTAGCGTAGAACATCCTCATCAATGACAGCTGGCAAACAAGTTCTGAGCTCAGCACTTGCCCTGTACCTGAGGTAGCTCCTCCATTCAGGCTCCATGGCATGTCACAAGATCAGCACCAATGAGCCCCAGTCAGGAGCACCCCAGCTCTGAGATCATATCAAGGGCAATACAATGCTAGAGGCTCTAGGGGCCTGAGAGCAGGGTACTTCCAGACAAGGGCCGAGACCATATGCTGAGAATGCTCCTGACTCAAAGCCTACCTTCCAAGAACACCCACCACAACCACCAGCCACCAGAGACTGCAAGTAAAGGCACAGTAGGGATGCTGGGAAGCCCTAATTGCTCCCAGTGTGAATTCTGTCCCAGTGAACTGAGGAAGTAGATGTGGCTACCTGCTTCATGCGTGGTCTCGGGTACCATGGCAGTGGAGGTGAAGGACGCACTGACCTTTCCTGTGGAATAGTGGGCCTGCAAGAAAACCATGTGCTCAGACCTGACACCTCTCCTCAAAGGCAACCCCTGACCACCACACAGCCACAGGGAGAGAGTCAGCAAAGATCAGAGGACGAGATTACTGACACCAAGAGGAACAACTGAAGGCCTAGTTGGAATCAGAGCCCAAGGCCTCAAACTGAAACTAACAATATTAAGTCAAGATGGGAAGAACCTCACAGACACAGCATCTTCTCCCATGACAGGAATACAAGGCACTTCTAAGTTTATTTCTAAAGGTTTCTCTTCTGTTTGTTTTTTGTTTTTCAAGGTACAGTTTCTGTGTAGCCCAGGCTGTTTTAGAGCTCAGAGACTTGTCTGCCTCTGCCTCCTGAGTGCTGAAATTAAAGGCCTGTGCCACCACACCCAGCTGGTTTCTTTAGGGGGGAAATGGTCATGTTATCGGGTGTGGTGGTGCACACCTTTTGTCCCAGTACTCTGGAGGCAGAGGCACACAGCTCTATCTGAGCTTGAGGTCAGACTGGTCTACAGAGTGAGTTCCAGGTCAGCCAGGGCTATATGGAGAAACCCTGTATGAATAAGCAAAGACAACAAAATGACTATGTGTATGAGTGTTTTGCTTGCATGTATATCTTTGCAAGCACGTGCATGCCTGAACCCTCAGAAGTCAGAAGAGGAAGTCAGATCCCCTGGATGGTTGTGAGCTGTCATGTAGGTGCTGGGAACCAAACCTGGGTTCTCAATAAAAACAAGTGTCACGGATCCATCTTTCTAACCTGGTTATATATATTTTTACAATAAACACATGATCTCTTTAATGGGGGAGGTAATAAATGTATTTTTTCATCATATAGAAGGAAAAAAAATGAGGACTGATCAACATGACAGTAATACCGAGAGGTACAATACCCGTGCTTAAATAGGGAAATTATAGACAATGAACTTTATTAAATTTTCTAAAATTTCCTGGATAACTCCCTATGTGGGAGACCCCACCTCTGCCTTTTCCATGGCTGAGACTTTTTAGGCTCAGTCTAAACAGGAGAAAGACAGCACCTATCAGCTAAATGTACTGGAGAAATTCCAGTACCACAGCTGTAAATAGGACCTCGGTATCCCTGGCAAGCTCAGTCCTCTCTGCCATTTACAGACCTGCAAGCCCTTGCATCTCTGTCCTGAAATGTAGACGCTGCCTGTGGAACACTAGAGACAGCAGAGAGCTTGGCACTGAAGCCTGGGTCAGGGCTCATAGCACAAGGCAGCACTACTGCTGCTCCACTGCTGCCACGGGAGCCCAGCTTGTCAACCATTCCTCAGCCCCAAGAGCATGTTGCTCCCTTTTGATTTGTTTGGAGCCCAGTCACCTCAACAGCCCTGGAGGGCCCCACAAGACTGAGAGGGTCCCAGCCATACCTCTAGGTGCACCCCTGTCAGCACCTTCCCCTGCTGGGGAAGCAGAGCCAGAGCAACCCACTCACAGCATTCAGTTGGTCCACCTTCTTCTTCTCAGGTGCCTTCATGGTGGCTGCTAAAATCTCATCTCCTTTGAACTCTTTGTAGAGCTCCTGTAGTGTCTCTCGGGTCTCGGCATTCGTATTTTTCAAGTAATAAGATGGATCCTGTTTGGCCTTTTCCTCATCTACAAAACAATGTACAGGTACTGAGCAGCCAAGGCCCCAGAGTCTCAAGATGAGCATGACAGGAATAGAGATGGAGCCGGCCACATGAGCACAAGCCACAGGTGAGATGACTAAGACAGGCCTCTTTGGCCACAGCATAGCCATAGCTTACTGCCCTGGGTCTTCTGGCAGCAGCACTAGTGGGTGCAGCAAGGCGGAGAGCACACAGAACACATCATCATGGGGCCTGACCCCCAGGCCTAGAGGGGTCTCCCTTATAGGGCCAATGGTCCAAACTTAAATGCCACTGTTCTTTTATTTACCTGTATAATGAGATCTCTTCGCAATGAGGTTTTGCTTTTGTAATTTTAAAAGTGCTTCTTTCTTTTCCTTTTCTTTTTTTATTTTTTTAAATTATTTATTTGGTTTTTTAAGACAGGGTTTTCAAGACAGGGTTTCTCTGTGTAGCCCTGGTTGCCCTGGAACTCACTCTGTAGACCAGGCTGGCCTCAACTCAGAGATCCACCTGCCCTTGTCTCCTGAGTGCTGGGATTAAAGGTACCACTGTCAGCTAAAAGTGCTAATTTCAAGGGAAGGAAGAGTTTGGTGTATTTCATATATGAAATGTCCCATCTGTGCTACATGGTGAGTGCTAGGCCAAAGGCTGTAACTTACTGAGCAACAAGCATCCCTAGATCTGGCCTCTGAGTCTACTGAGCTCAGTTATTCCTGAGTTGTTCTACCTCCCTAAATCCTAACTGGTTCATAGTGTTCATTATTAAGAGTCAGAATATTGTTTCCTGCTGAGGTGGGCCAACTAAGGTCTGGGCATGAGTCTAGCTGGCTCCTTGGTATGAAACAAGTGAGCTCAGAAACTTCAGCCACTCCATAGTATGTTACAGTGTGCTCAATAGCATGGGCCAAACACAGGAAGCAAGAGAACCAACCAAGAGCCCAGTCTAACTACCCTAGAAAGATCTGATGTCACCCAGAGTCTCCCCTACAGCCCCCCTTATCCTATGCCCTGGGAAAAGCAGCAGTCAACAGGAAGGGAAAGTGAGGTATCCTGGTGTGTCCCAGACTCCAGTCAGCTGCTTCTCTGGTCACCTGGAGCCTGACAGACACGGTGGCGCATGCCTATAGCCCAGTACTTAGAGGGCAGAAGCAGAAGGGACGCTGCAAATGCAAGGCCAGCCTCATCTGTACAAGCAAATCTCGGGACAGCCAGGGCTTCCCAGAATAAAGGAAGCTGAAGCCTAGTTAATGAGAAGCGACTCTGGAGCCATAGTCTGAGCCCCCAAAGGAAAGGCTTGCCCGAGAAGTACCCATACTCTACTCATGGCAGCCGTGGTTGTCCATACCTGGATCTATGACTTTCATGTTATTCTTCACATGGAAGAAGTTGGAAACATTGAATTTGTCCAGGTTGGTGGGGTCCTGTGATGAGAAGAGGAAAACCAGGACTGTGACAAACACCTGCTGCAGGTGTTGAGGCTTGACAGGTGCCTGCAGGGAAGGAGGCTGCACCCTGACAGGGTGACAAGCAAAGGTGCTGAGTCCAGAGAACAGACTGCCGGGCAATTCAGCAAGCCCCTCCGGGGTAAGACTTGCTGCTAGGCAACACAAGATATAGACTGGGTAGCCATGCAGCCAAGCTTCAGTCAGAACAGAATAAGTCAGAGTCCTGTAAGCCTGTCCTGGACTGTGCTCCATCTAGGCATGCCCACTTTTCTGTCAGTTTTCACCATTCACCCACCACCAATGGCGACACCTGTGCCAGCTGCTGCTCTTGGAGCAGAGGGGTAGAAGCTGCAGAGCAGCCTATGGTCTGCTGCCTATGATGGTTGTGGGGCAGAAGGAGCCCCCATGATGGAGCCATGAGAGCCAGAAGGCAGCCAAGGTGGCTGGGGGGAGACATATGCCACTAGAGAACAGTGGGGGCAGCGGCTAGGGATACCATGGTACAGAAGACCAAAGCTGGACGGCAGAGGGCAGAGCCGAGGGTCAAGGTGAGGCTCTCCCCGTGAAGCTACTTACCTGAAGGGTGATGATGTCTTGCCTGGAAAAGGGCTCATCAGTCAATAAGTCCCTCAAGTTCTTGGCCTTAATGTTTAGCTGCTCCACTGCCTATAGCAGGACAGAGGTGTCATGATCCCTTCTAGGCCATGACACAGAGATAAGAGCCACCCTGGGATGCACAGTCTCGAATGCTCTCATAGCACAGACTAGCTAAACCAACCTGGCTGCTTCAGGCAAGAGGTCTAACATGGGCTCTCCTGTGCTACAGGCTGCTCCTGCCCCTCCCACCAACCTGGTACCTCCTTCTTCCTAAGAGCCTAGCTGCTCCTTTTCTTCCAGGTACCTCCCAGAGTCTGGTTCTTCCCATGCTGAAGACATGGGAAGACTCCCTGGGATACAGGGAACCCTTGCTTAGGCAACCTGAACTGCCTGCCGAGGTTTCAGGTCCAAAGGCCACCAGAGTTACCTGGCTTTTGTTTGTTTGTTTGTTTGTTTGGTTGGTTTGGTTTTTCAAGACAGGGTTTCTCTGTGTAACAGCCCTAGTTGTACTGGAACTCACCTTGTAGATCAGGCTGACCTTGAACTCTAGAGACCCATCTGTCGCTGCCTCCTAAATGGTGTGATTAAAGGTGTGTGCCACTGCCACCCAGCTGAAGTCACCTGATCTTTATTTTAAACCCTCATAAAGCAGGAAGGCTACCTGGCCAGAGATGACGCCTGTGCAAAAGGCTATAAAGCTATAAAGCCATGAGGACAGGCATGCTCACTGTTCCTGGTTCACCTCCAACACTCGCCAGGCTTTTGGACTCCCCCAAAGCACATGTGAGGGCCCACATTCCACAGTCCCACTCATTACAATAGAGGTTTACCTCATAGGTGTAGACATTGCCAGTTGTCCTGATAGCCACAATATGAGTGTTGTCAGTGAACACCGAGTACAGCACTGGACAGTGGTACTGCCCTGGAAAACAAGCATACACAGGGCTAGTGGCCCTCGAGAGCTCTGATTAAGCAATCCTGAGAGGACGTATTTATAACCCAGCTACTCAGGAGGCTGAGGCAGAAGAAGAGACAAGGCCAGCTGGGCAGTTCAAGAAGTTGCAGGGTCTTGGATAGAGAGATGGCTCTGTGCATAAGAGCACTGACCGCTCTTCCAGAGGACCCGGGTTCAATTCCCAGCACCCACATGGCAGCTCACAACTGTCTGTATCTCTAATATCTGACACCCTCATGCAGACATACATGTAGGCAGAACACCAACACACTAAGATAAATAAAAATAAAAAAGACTTTTGTCTCAAAGTGAAATTTTTAAAGGAGGCTCAGTGGCAGTGCATTAGCCTAGCATGCGCTAAATATTGCACTCAACACCATTGCCACTAGAGAGATAGGGAGGGAAGGAATGACAGGTGGTGGTGGCGCACACCTTGGATCCCAGCACTGGGAGGCAGAGGCAGGCAGATCTCTAAGTTCGAAGCCAGCATGGCCGA
This sequence comes from Ellobius talpinus, assembly GCA_001685095.1. Classification (NCBI taxonomy): domain Eukaryota; kingdom Metazoa; phylum Chordata; class Mammalia; order Rodentia; family Cricetidae; genus Ellobius; species Ellobius talpinus. The sequence goes on from LOJH01007805.1 coordinate 18,254, forward strand.
CAGATCGAGTTCCAAGACAGTAGGAGCTACACAAAGAAACCCTGTCTGGGGGATGGGGAGGGCGAGGAAGGAACTAGTAGGGGTCAGAGAAGGGAAGGAAGAAGAACCTTAGGCCAGCTACCAAGCCCTGGAAAGCACAGGGATGGCAGCCATTCAAGCTCCATTTCCACACTGTTAACAACTCCTATTCATTTCACAAGCCCCAAGCCTTGTTTCCTCTTACTCGGAGCACTGTTAGCCTCCAGAACAGCTCAAGTGAACCACCGTCTCGGCTTATCTTTCCAGAGATCCACAGTACCCAGCACTCCCTTTATCTCCTGGCCTTCCTCACCTAGCTCTCTTCCTGCCCCAAAAGATGATCTCCCATCCAGCCGGAGCTCGTCAGATAAATGGGGGTAGGGTGAGGTGGGGAGGACAAATAGATGTATCATCCACATGCATCTAGATAAATTTCTAAGAATTTTGTTTTAAAATAAAGAATCTTACACACATACACACACACACCAAAAACAAAAACAAAACAAACCTATGGAAATTTAACCACTGTGTGTCTATTTGATGACCAAGGAATTCTCATTCATTTTTAAGATCATAAGATCATTATGAATATGTAAGTCATTACCTTTTAATTAATGTACTACATTTTGGGGTTTTTTGTTTGGTTGGTTGGTTTTTCAAGACAGGCTTTCTCTGTGTAGCCCTGGTTGTCCTAGAACTCACTCTGTGTAGACCAGGTTGGCCTTGAATTCAGAGATCTGCTGCCTCTGTCTCCTGAGTGCTGGGATCGTACAACCACTACCTAGCTTTGTATTATATTTTTATTCATTAACTTTGTGTGCTGGGGGAGGGGACAGGGTGTGCACATGTCACAATGCAAATGTGGAGGTCAAAGAATAACTTCAAGAATTCGGTTCTCTCCTTCCACCGTAAGTTCTGCAGATGGAACTCAGGTTGCCAAGCTTGGCAGCAAGAGCCTTTACCCTCTGAGCCACCTCACCAAGCCCTACAGAGCAAAACAATGAAGTAGGAAGTGATACCATTCCTGGGATCTGCCTCAAGCATCATCCTGAGACAGCAAGGAGAAGCCCAGATGAAATCAGCAGGCTGTAAGGAACTGGGGCTGCCGAGTGCATGGGTTGAAATGTCCCACTAGTGCTGTGTTCATGGGTCTGAGATTTCAAATCAAACCAAAGTAGACTTGGTCAAGGTAGCATGCACCTAAAATCCTAGCAATTCAGAGTCTGAGAAGGATCAGGAATTCAAGGCCAGACTCAGCTACAAAATGAGTATGCAGCCAATCTGGACTTTACCTAAAAATAAAAAGCTAAAAAAAGGGGGGGAGGTGACAACAAGGCTAGTTCATTAGTAGAGGACTTGCCTAGCATGTACAATGTTTCTCCGTTGGTCTCCCTAGTACCACAGCAACGATCTGCCTCCTGTCTCCACCCCAGTCTTAAGTCACATGCCCGTGTTCCCATGGTTTCAACAGTACTGAATTTCTGCCACGTATGGACATGCTCGAGCACATGCCTGCCTTTGATGCACCTGACCCCTCTACCTAGAACGTTCTTCCCACATCTTCATACAGTTTCCTCTCACACGCTGTCTGCTGCCCTCCATGGGTATCCTGCTGGCCCACTTCCTTCCTCTACTTCTATCTAAAACAGACAGGACATCTGATGCCCTACACATCTCCTGCCTAGATTCCTCCCCTCTTCTCACTCCAGAACAGACACACACACCACCTCACCCCACCTGCTTGTTCTCTGCACATTTCCAGGAAGATCTGCTCTATAACAGACACATATGACCTATGAACTCAGGGCTGCTGGAGGTCAGACAATGAAGAAAGATGGCCTGTTCTCTCTATGCTTGCAGCATTTCCCTGGAAAACACACCCAGTGAGCACTGACAGCAACCTCAATAATGGTACTTATGTCAGAGTGAAACCATAAAGAACCTGCAAAAAGATCAGACCCCAGGACAGGGACAGGGCAGCTGCGTTATCTGGATAGACAACAACAGGGCACAAAGGGACTTAGAGCAGGAGGCCCCAATGAGGCAGAGGTCTGCAGGAGGAGTGATGATTGACAGTCTACTTAAGAGCAGACTGGAAATGCCTCCCAAACACCCATAACTACAGCTAGGCTAGCCATCCTGGACTTTGGCTGAACAACTTACACCTACAGCCAAGAATAGGCCATAGCCTCAGCCAGGTATGCCCCATGCACTAGGCCCAACTATGGCACCAACAGCTTACAACAGCCCAACAGCCTTTGTGGGAGCCACCTATCCCTACCTAAACTACCTGACCCTTTGAGAAGTCATGTGACATCTGGGAAAGCAAAAGCAAGTGTCAGAAAGGAATGAGTGAGGCTGGAGATGTGGCTCAGGCAGAACACTTGTTTAGCCTTCAAGCACAAGAGAAGAGAAAAGAATGTCTGATTACAGACAAGAAGTTGGTGAGAGCAGGAGCTCGGGGTTCTGTGACCAGTCCTGGAGCTGGCTACAAAAGGGCTCTCACCTTCACTGTTCTTTGCAAAGTTCAGCTTGATCAAGGAATTCCCATCAAGTTTCTGGAAGACAGACAATTAACAATAATGAGTAAGGGGAGAAATAAAATGAAGGCTGCCAAATTAGGAGCAACAGAGACAGAAGAGAAGGATCTGCCCAACTGACTCTCTTCAGCTTACACTAGCGGAAATCTCTCTGGGAGTCTCCAAGACACAGCCAGGGCTCCTGAAGGCTGTAGATGCAAGTCTATGTAGTTGCACTGATGTACTCTGTAAATCCAGACTGTAAGCAGATCCCCAGATTTGTAAACCACCAAATCCAACAAATATAAGGGGTAATCACTGCACTAAATGGTGAAGCTGTGGAACAAAGACTGGTCTGTATTTCTACAATGCCTCAACTTTTCTTTTTGGTACCAGGTACCAAACTCAGGACCTCATATATGTGTGCTCTACCACTGAGCTCCATACCCAGGCCTTGTCTGAACATCTTTATGGTAAGCACACCACTTAATGTGTGGGTGCAGGGTCACTGAGATGACTGAACTCAATCCCTGAAACCTATAGTGGCAGGAGAACAAACTCCTGAAAGCTGTCCTCTGGCCACATGAGCACCACAGCAACACCCACATCATTTATGTATCTCTAGTAATAATAATGATAATAAATAAAAACAAATGAATATTCCTAAAACTAGGAGGAAAGCCAGAGAAATGCCTCAGCTGGTAAAGGTGCTTGTCATTGAACCTGATGGTATGTTACATGCTCAGCAGGACCTACACAGAGAAAGGAGAGAACTAACTCCGACAGTTGTCCCCCTGATCTTTACACACATGCTATAGGCCCACATGTACATACACATACACAAAATAAATAAATGTAACAAATAGAGCTAGTGAGAGTACTCGGGTATTCTGCTTCTATTGTGGCACAAATATTTTTTTAAAAAGGAGTAAAACACTGAACGTGGAAAAACTGGTGCTGTAGCTCAGTAGTGGAGTGTGTGTTCAGCATGGATAAAGACCTCGGTACAGCAGAAAAGGAACGGATGTGCCCACAGACTAGAGGTGCTACGACAGAATACACCCTGTAGGATTTCAAGAGCAAAGGAAATGGTCCAGCTTCTAATCCTAGCCAAAGTAACTGCTATAAGTAGCTTGGCAGCTGCAGATCACAGACCAACTAACAAGATTTGATATACCAAAGAACACCTGTGACATAGAATGCAAAAATTACAAAAAGCACCCAGGTGTAACTGAATAACAATGTCCACCAGAAAAGGAGACAACTGTAGAAAAGATACCAGAGGTGGCGGCTTGGAAGCAAAGGAGGACAGGGAACACTAACAAGATGACAAAGGGTAGAGCTGCAGCAACCTTTGGTAGTCACAGCCTCAGGAAGGCAGAGACCAAAAACCACAAGGCACAGGCGGGCAGCAGGGGCCTCATAAAAAGGAAACCAGTAAAGGGTATGCTCCCAGTCGGGGACTCAGGAAAAGCCCTGGAGCTTCCTGGCTGTCAGCAGAAAAAGCTGGTCACACTTCCAAGTGAGAAACACCAATGAAGGAAAGCAAACTACTTTGGGAGGTAAGGCCCAAGATTCTGCCCCAAGCAGCCCGAGATCAAGTACACAGGTTCTGGAAGCAGTCTAAGACGCCTGTGTACAGTACTGCTCCCCTTTCCTCGGGAACAGGAAGAAATGGGCTGGCAACACATGTATCTACACTCGAAAGAATCACTGGACCTCATAGCAGTCCCAGACTGTCACCAGGGCCAGAAAGACTCTGGCCAGCTTCCTGCCACCCAGTAGGTTAGAATCTTAAAGGCTTTTATTTTGTTTTGCTTGAGGTTTTATATGTGGATTTTTTTTGGAGGGGAGGGGATGCTAGAAAATGGAAGCCAAGGCCTTCTGAAAGCTAGGTAAGTGCTCTATTATTGAGCTGCATCCCCCAACTCAAAGGTTCTTCTTGCCAAGGGAGCTCCTGTCCCAGGCTGAGGAAGTGAAGGGGCAACATGATCTACTCTAACAGGAGAGGCAGAGTCACAGACTAAATACATTGAAAGTTCCCTGGACTGGGTTGAAAATGTTCCCCCAAAGTTTTCAGGCCCCAGAAACCTTCCTTCAAACAGGGCTTCCATGGAGGTAATCAAGTGAAGATGGGGCCACGCTGGCAGCAGCAGTGCGATGGCCTGGCCTCAGATCCTGCCTGCACTGAGTACCAGGCTCCACTGGCCCTCATTGCCGATCAGGACAGTGACAACTGCTCAGGAAGCTCTTGCTGAACTGTGGCCAGTCCCCAAAACATCACAGTACTAAGAGACTGCTGAGATCCCTACTGCCCTAAGGATAGGACTCAGACTCAACACCTTAAACATCCTGCTGGCCCAGTCTACAGCTCTCTCCTTCCCTCTACCTTCAGCCTGGTCAAACGTACACAGCATCTCTCACCCAGACAAATGCATGATCCCCAGCAGATCTCCCCAGGGCCACCAAGCTCCTGAGAGCACCTTCCTGACAAAACCAGACCTATCCTCAATACAGGTCAGGTCATGACCCTGCCTGGGCATCCAATCCACGAGAGTGAGTCCGGGACCAGCAAGGCTCCCCAGGATGGCATCTAAATGTCATCACCTCTCATCCTCAGGACTGAGCATGACAGCAGCTCCTCAGAGACTTCCCCAGTGCACCTTCCCTCCCTCTTTCCTTGCCATTCCTCTCTGCATCATTTCAGTGACACACACCTGACCTGCCTGCCCCATCCCCATGTTGGGCCCAGCATACACAAAGTTGATGCCTTCTTAGCAGGGACAACTGAAGAGATGAAGAACCAGGCCACGGAAGGAAAGGAGACAGACCTCTAAGACACAAAGGGACCAAAGGGCCAGAGGCCAATTAAGATGTGTAAAAAGTGAGGCTAGAGAATAAGCTAGCGACAATCGTAACTGTGAACTACTGTTCCTGAGTGGCACTCAGGTCAAAATATTGGACCTGTGCAAGTCATACAGGAAGTGGCTTAACTGATATAAATAAGACTTTTTTTTATTTTTGTTTTTTCAAGGCAGGGTTTCTCTGTGTTGCCTTGGCTGTCCTGGGACTCGCTCTGTAGACCAGGTTGAGCTCAAACTCACAGAAATCTACCTACTGCTGTTTCTGAAGAGCTGGGATTAAAGGCAAGAACAACTTTCCTTTCGTCCATAAAAAAAAAAACAAAAAACAAACAAACAAAAAAAAGAACCCTGCCAGGTGATGGTGGCCTGGCACTCAAAACATAGAGGCAGGCAAATATTTTGAGTTTGAGGTCAGTCTGATCTACAGAGTGAGTTCCAGGACAGTCAAGGCTACAGAGAAACCCTGTCTCAAAAAACAAAAACAAAAATACCCTTGATTTGTCAAAGACATGGGAAAGAAGCATTTTCTTCTTGCAGTGTGGCTAAAAGCTTAAAATGTATAACAGTTTTGAATGGCAGTTGGCCAGTAACTATGGAAACTGACAATGCACCTTCTTTTGACTCTGCAGTCCTAGAAGAATATTGCAGTGTGTTCAAGAAAATGTGCATGGGGCCAATCCTGCACTTCTGCTGTGACTGGCAAATGACAGAGGATTCAGTATGACTCAGTCACAAAGACAGACACGAGACCAATGATGGCTCAGTAGGTAAAGTCACTTGCCACCAAGTCTGATACCCTGAGTTAGATCTCTAGAACCCATATGGTGGGAGGAGCTGTCCTCTGACCCTGTGCTATGGCATGTGCACTTACACAGATATGCCTACATAAGTACACATACACTCACAAGCAAACAAGTGTAAAAACCCATCCTTTCTAAAAGACAGAGTGCTTTCTGTACTGACACCCTTGAGACTTACCAGCACCTTGAAAAGCACATAAAGCAAGATACACATGAGTCACCAACTCTGATCAAACTCAAGAGAAAACATAGACAGCCAGGCCTGGAGGGTAAGGCAGGAATGCTGAGTGAGAAGACAGCCTGGGCTACACAATAAGACCCTGACTCAAGCAAAGATAAAATGAATGGTGTACATTCACAGAAGACTAGTACCAAGGCTCCACAATATTCCAATCTCAAATGATGTAGCATTTGAATGTAACCTATGTGTACCCTCTCATCAATTTTAAAACATCTCTAGACTGCTTGTTACCTATTACAATATAAATCCTACACAAATTACTGTCTGATACTGTTTAGTAAACAATGACAAGAAAAAGTGTATAGATATTCAATACAGATACAATTTTTCCACAAATACTTCTTTTTGAGCATGGTTGATTGAATCTAAGAACACAGAATCTGCAAATACAGAGGCAACGCTTCTGGAAAGCAGAGGAATGTCATCCCAGGCCCCGTCAGCAGTTCTCCACTGAGGACATGAAAACTGCAAAGACAAAGCAAGGGCAGGCACAGCTCCACGGCAACAAGTACCTGCACGACCACCTACCTCTCCATTGCTGGGATTGGTCCCATACTTCTTAAGCCATGGAACAATGTTCCTGATGGGAGAGAACAAAAACTGTCACTAGGGCACTAGAGAGATGGCTCAGCAGTTAAGAGCATGTGGTCCTCTGAGCTCCCAGCATCCACATGACATGGCAATAACAGCTATCTGTATGGAACTCCAGTTTCAGAGAATCCAATGTCCTCTCCCAGCTCCCACAGGCACTGCACAAATGTGGTGCACACACATAAAGGCAAAACATCCACACACATAAAATAAAATCTTAAAGGGGCTGGAGAGATGGCTCAGAGGTTAAGAGCACTACCTGCTCTTCCAGAGGTCC
>LOJH01007807.1:0-14613 GCA_001685095.1 Ellobius talpinus
CTTTATTAACCAATGAAAGTAACACATAGACAGATGACCCACCTACATCAAGATTGGATTTTACAGCCTCTCTTTGCATGATAGGGATCCAGGTCAAGTGTTTTCCCTTCAAATTCTCTACCATTTTCACCTCTTCAAGATAGCTTCCAAATATTTTGGCTTCATGTTTAAAATCTTGCATTTATAGAATACTTAGTCTGACAAATACTTTGCACACACCCTCTCATTCGATTTCCTTTTTTAAGAAAAGATTTATTTTTATTTTGTGTGCATGAGTGTTTTGCCTGTGTTTGTCTGTGTACTGCGTACATGCAGTACCCTCAGAGCCCAGAAGAGGGCATTGAATTATAGCCTGTTGGGAGCCGCCATGGGGTACTGGGAACTGAACCCCAGATCCTCTATAAGAGCAGTCTGCATTCAGTCTCTAAGCCATCTCTCCAGGCCCTCATTTGACTGTTGTGCAAACCTATGGTGGTAGGAAGGAAGGGAGGGAGGGACGGAGGGAGGGACGGAGGGAGGGAAAGAGAGTGGAAAGGGGAGAGAGGGAGAAAGAGAGGAAGGAAGGAAGGCAGGGTTCAGATGTAGCCACAGAAGGCTGGTTTATCTGTGTCTTAGCTCTCATGAGCATTACTTCTCGGGTTGGGGCTCTTTCTCTGTTCACTACTAGGAAAGCCTTCTTGAGTCAGGGTTTCCTACGAGCGGTATAACGTACGCATGGGTCTGGCAGATCCCAGCTCTTCAGCTCCCGGGGCAGACACTGCTCTTCCTTGGTAAGGGATCCAAACCCTCCTTTTCCTCAGTTCACTCCTTGATGAAATAGGTTCGAAAGATATAAAAGAGCTCACAGAATATTCTACCACTTAGCTGAAGATGTTAAGTCTTCTGAAGAAATGCCCTATTCTAGGATAGGGCAGGTTATTAAAACCAGAGAAGACAACACCCAGGGAAGGAATATGCGCTTGTAATGGATTTCTTAGCTCCATGTAGACACAGAGGCTCCAATTGTTAAGTAACGGATTGATCAGGGAACATTCCCCCTCTGTCCTCCTGTTACTATTTCAGGGACCCTGATGAGCTGCCGACATTTAACGAGAATGTGCAAACCGGCTTGCTCAGAGCCATCCTTGGCCGACGGTCTCTTTCCACTTTCGCCATAAGGCCCTGATCTATAATTATCAGACCTTCAGAATGTTGGTCCACTGGTGTTGATTCGCTGAGGCATGGATCTATTTCTTCATTCTTCATTGGCAGGCACGTGCGAGGTACCTCCTATGGGCCAGGCAACCTGCTAGAGGCTGGGGAACTAACCACAGTGTTTCCGTGCTCAGGGCTGACAGCAGAAGAGACTCTCATAGAGCTGTGTCTTAAAGTTCCCCTTAGTTCCAGTTACACAAGCTCCCCAGGTCCCCCAGCACCTCTTCACTCACGCACGCACTCACACACACACACACACACACACACACACATCACTCACCTTGTCTACACCACTGCTACTTATCTTAAATGTCACAACTTGCATCGGGCTTCTTTCTCATGTGCTTTCCTCACCCTTCCCCTCTGTGGCATTTTTGCCCTGATAACTATAAACAAGTGGAAAAAACGATCGCTGTTGAGTGGGCCTCTCCCACAGTAGCCTCCATTATGGAAAGAACTATTTCTTGGCACCCCCTGAGCACTCTGCGGTGCAGGGCACAGGCCCCTGGAAGAATGAAGGCATGCGTGTAAGACAAGGTAGGACAAAGGAGGAACAGCTACTTCTGCCCACATTTGGCAGACGGATGAGAGCTGCCTCTCCAGAGTTTGTGTAAGTGCCCAGGCTGGGCTTGGGGGAGGCTTGGTGTCGGTTTACCAGGGCAAGGTCTCTGTATGCATAGGCCCAACACTCTCCGGTGCTAGACAGCATTTGCTCAGTGTCGTGGGACACGTTTGTGAATTCAGTCGTTTATTTAAAATAATTAAGTGTTTTAGTTTTCTGTTAGCGTCTTCTTCCTCTATACTGGGCAGTTCTCCATGTGTTACTTCCAAGAACAAACCAGGGCCAAGTGGACTCAGCGTGCGAGACGTTTTTCTCCATGTTTGCAAACAGCCTTTGGCTGTGACTTCAAACACTGGAAAGCCTTGCTAGAGCGGGAAGCTTCTTATCTGGAATTTTCAGGGAACCGTGGCAATTTAATTTATAGTAGGCAATTTAATCAAATCGTCGTGTTTTGTAAGCCCATCGCAGCACATAGGTAGTGACTGATGGGGAAAACAGTTTAGCTTTCTCCCTTCTGCTCACTCGCGCCCAGTGGTGTGAGCCCAGGCCTCCTGGCTTCCACAGACAAAGCCTTTAGCTGGGCCCTGCGTTTGCCTGTCCTGTCCTTTTCAGACCAGCCCTTGTCCTATCTTCTCATTATAGCTAATAAGAAACCACTCATCTATTAGACAGATCTGTGCACATTCCCCAGAGTGACTCCAAGGAGCATTGCTGTTCTTGCTCAGGGAGGATAACCCGTTAATAACTCTCTGCTTCAGTTTCCCTAGCCATGAGAAGCTAGTTTCTCCTTCTAGTCAATCAAATATTTGTGTTACATAAGGTCTATGAAGCCATACCTGTGGACGGGCTGACATTTGGAAGGTGCTCAGGGCACTGTAGCTACTGGCATTACCAATGGGTTCTTCTGCCTATGAACTAGGTCCACAGCTCAGATGAAAGATGCCTTAAGGGATAGTCCCCTCCCCAATCTGTCCTTGTGAGACGCTCAACAGTAGGTGCTCCAAGGCTCAGCAACACATACTCCTGTGGGCACCCCAAGCATGGGAAACTCCCACTCATGGCTGTGCTGGCTCCATCCCACAGGGAGCCAAGAGGACACTGCTGTAACGGGAGAGGCAGTAGCTGACTGGCAGGCAGGCCGGGTCCTTGGGAAATTTGTTCTAATCTTAGTAGTCTCCACCTTCTGCTGTGACCAGCAGGATAAATGTCACCGGCCTCAGATACACATACACTGTTACTACTGTGATCCCCAGAGAAGGGTTTTTGTGGGTCTCTCTAGGTGGCTGCCCAAAAATCTTCAGGCTTACAGTGAGAGGGACTCTCCGGATGGCCAAGTATGTTAGTGCTTTACCAGGGTAAGCATAGCACAGGGATGGGAGATTCTGAACAGACTTTGGGAAGAGACGGATTGTGTATTTACTTGTTGATAAAGGTGAATGAGTTGTCTAGGGATCAGGTGCATCTGACCGTTTGACTCTGGGACGTGATGTTGCCGTCCACAAAGTTCACAGTCAAGAATTGGGCAAACGAATTGAAAACAAAGCAAAACAAAACAACAAAAAAACCTCATAAACTTTTAAGTAATTTTGTGTCGATCTGCATTCATAGCAATACATTGCTGACTGTGGTCTGTGTCCCTTCATTCATGCCTGTCTGAAGCCTCTGCTGTCTCCCCGTAGTGCAAGCTAAGATTCAGCCTCTGGAGGCTGACTCCCTCACTCCCACCCTGGTGCTGTGGGTCTGTGTGCTCCGCCTCACCCTTTCTGGGCGCTCATCTTGTGGCACCTTCTCTAACTTCTTTTCCTCAGCCCTGCCTCTCTCCCTGGGCCTCTCCTCTTTGTCAACAACATTCTTGTCTACCCAGAAGCCTCTTGGCTCTACCCTGCTCCTCCCTTATTCCCCTCCTACTGCAGCCACCCTTTGGGATGCCTCAGAGCCAGAGTGTCTGCTGTGTGTTCCCACAGTTGTGTCATCAGAGACCCTCAACTAGATGCTTCTCCCTTTGCCATCTCCTCCCCCTCCTGACCCTCTCAGTCTCCATCCACCAGGCTAACCCATCCCACTGTGTTCACGGTGTGCCGCTCACAGGCTGTGTTCACTTGCTGTTTCTTTCCATTGATTCATCTGTTCTCTCTCTCTCTGTCTCTGTGTGTGTGTGTGTGTACGCGCGCGTGTGTGTTTCTCACTTCCCTCTCTCTCAGACAAGGTCTCACATAGTCCAAACTAGTCTTAAACTTGTGCAGTAGCTGAAGATGACCTTGAACTTCTGACCCTCCAGCCTCTACCACCCAAGAGCTGGCTTTACAGGAGTGTGCCACCATGCCCAGCTTATGAAGTGCTGGGGCTTGAACTCAAGGCTTCATGCACGCTAAGCAAGCACTCTACCCATGGGGCTGCATCGTCAGTCTCATCGTTTGCTTCTCATATGGGCTCCAGTTAAATTCCTACATTCCAAGGGCTCAGTAAACATAAGGGTGTTTGTAGATATTTGGATTGCCAACTGACTGCCTGTAGTAAATGATCGCCAACATAGTTATCTCTTGTTTGGAAGGTCAAAAGGTCAAAATGGGTCCTAATAACTGAAATCAGTCTGGAGACACGAGGGGAGAACCCATTTTCTTATCTTTCTCAGTATCCAAAGGCTGCCTGCATTTGTTGACTTGTGGTCCTTTCCTTCATGGTCAAAGGCAACAACAGCGGGTAGACTCTGAGCTCCAGACACTGACTCTGACTTTCCCTCTGCTCTCCTCTCTCCTGTAGGGATTGTGTGGTTACACATGGCCCACCCAAACCATTGCTTGTTTTAAGATCAGCTGATAGGCAACTTTATTTCCAGCATTTACTTCATCTGCCGTTTACCATGTGACCTTACGTAGTGACGTGACAGCTTCCAGGGATTGGGATGTAGATACATTTGATGGGTCAGGGGACCATTATTCCGTCTCTCCTGGTGGCAGACCTATTTGTTGTACTTCCAGAGGTGCAGGCAGTCCTTATCCTGTCCAGCTGTGCACTTCTCCTCCAATGTGCTCCCTCGTTCGCTGTGTCCTCAAAGTCTTGAGACCATCTAGTGTACAAGGCAAGCCAGGGATCATTCTGATGTCATAGGTGCAGAGGCTGGGGCTTCAGGAACTCGTGACTTGGCCAGAGTTGCCTAGAAAGGGGAAGCTCCAAGAGAAATGAGGATATCCTAGAAGTGAGGATAGCCCGAAGGCTATCCTCAGCCATGACAGCAGGCCTCCGAGAGCTCCCAGAAGTAGGTGGAAGGAATACACAGAAAATAACAGAAATGGTCCAAATCAGAGAAGTGAGGTCATAACCAGGATGAGGAAGGAGGGAAACAGTGACAACACGTGTATCTTTTTAGTGGTACTGCCTTCAAAGAGTGAAGCAAATTACCTCCCACTGCCCAGCATCCCCAAAATGAATTGAAATCTCCAGCATGGATAGATGGATGGAGGGATGGCTCAGGGGTTAAGAGCAGATACAGCAGTGGGGGCGCAAACCTTTAATCCCAGCACTCGGGAGGCAGAGGCAGGCAGATCTCTAGGTTCGAGGCCAGCCTGGTCCACAGAGTGAGATCCAGGACAGCCAAGGCTACACAGAGAAACCCTGTCTCAGAAACTAAACAAACAACTGAACGCATACAACTCTTGCAGAAGACCCAAGTTTGGTTCCTAACACCCAAATTGGGTGACTCCCAACTGCCTCTCACTCCTGTTGTGGGGGACCCAACACTGTCTTCTGGCCTGCCTGCAGGCATGTGCACAGACATAATTTAAACAACAAAAAGACATCTTCAAAACAAAAAAACTATCCATTTTTGCAGCGTCTGCCTTGAGACTAAACAGCTCATCTAACATTTCAGCCCACATCAGCCTAAGGAGTGAACTGAGTTCTGTAGCCCATGTTCCATGTGACAGCTTTCACTTAGCCCTTCTCGTGCACTGAGTGGGGACTAGAGGAATGAGCCCATCACCCAGGGAACTCATCAGAGGCACTGGCTGTGACAGCTGTGAGAGGTTGTCTGAGAGGTTGTCCCTGGTGCTTCTTCCCCATGCTTCTGGGTGAGGCCACCCAGCACAGAGTGGCCCTTCTCATCATGGTATTTTCTACCACCAACCAGGCCTTCAGGTAAACCAGAAGCTCCTTGAGCTCCAACACCATAAAATTTACCCTGTAACCCCCATACTTCACCATTGTTAGGCACACAGCTGGTGCCCCGAGACTCAGTCCCTGCTTGACTGAGTACAAAGCCCTGTGCTGGTTCTTGCAGCAAGCTCATTCTGTCCTTGAAGACCTCTGGGGATTGGTAGCTATTTTATAACCATCTCCTCAGCTCCTTCCCCAAGCAGCTGACTGGAGGGCACTCCTCAGATGTGCCCGCAGCGACGAGGCAGGCTGGGAATGGAAGAATCCTGTAAATGGAGACTGCAGAGCACAGGGAAAGGTCAGGACTGTGGAGGCAAAGTCAGTTTTCTCTCTATTAGACTCTTTAGGCTGGGTGTAAGGATTTGTTGTCTTTTAAAGTAATAATTTGATTGAGATATAAGTAATACACTATACAATTCATCTATTTAAAGTAGACAATTAGTGCTGACAAGATGGCTGGGGTGGGGTGGGCAAAGGCCTCCAAGTCTGACAACTTGAGTTTAACTCCTGGGACCCACTTAGTGGGAGGAAAGAAACTAATCTCCAACATGTACACTGTGACACCTGTGTGTGAGTGCACAGATACACCACAGACACACACACACACATTCAGTAAAAATAAACTTTAAAAATACCAATGGGCACTGGGTATGGTAGTACACACCTTTAACCCAAGCACTTTTGAGGCAGAAGCAGGTGGATCTCTGTGAGTTTGAGGCCAGTCTAGTCTGCAGAGTGAGTTCCAGGACAACCAGAGATGCTACAGAGAAAAACCCTGTCTCAATAAATAAATAAATAAACAAACAAACAAACAAATAAATAAAATATTACAGGCAATTAGAACCGGCATGTTGGCTCATGTTTATAATCCCAGCGTTTGGGAGGCTGAGGTAGGAGGATAGCTGTAAGTTTGATACCAGCCCATGCTACAGAGTGAGACCCTGTCTCAAAAGTGGGGCGGGGGATGAGACAATCTGTATTACATCCGTAGATGTGTACAGCCATCATCAGTCAACATTAGAGCATTTTTTGTTGTCGTCTTCAAAAGAAGAACTCACTTCTATAGGCATCACCCTGCCGTCTGTCCTCCCATCCCCTCTGGGCAACCGTTAATCCTCTTTCCGTCTCTCTAGATTTGCCTGCTCTGGACATTCCATACAAATAGAATCAAGTGATAAGTGGTATTTAGGGCTTCCTGTTTAGTGTGATGTTTGGTGTAATTGTCTATGTTCCATGTGTATCAATATTTCATTCTCCTTTTAAAGAATTATTGTGTGTGATAGAAGGGGCTGTGTGTGTGCCATGGAGCGCGTGTGAAGCTCAGGGGACAACCTTGTAGAGCCAGCTCTCTCCTTCCACCTCTCCCTGTATCTTAGGAGTTGAGCTCCCTAAGCTTACCAGGATTGCTCCACAAGCATTTTACCTGCAGAGCCATCTCACAAGCTCCTAATTTCATTCCCTTTATAGGCGAATATTATTCCACTGTGTAACTGTTACAATCTACTTCTCCATTCACTGGCTAGTGGGCGTGAACCTGATATTTTGATTCAAGTGCTTTGATTGACTTAGGGATCACGCAGCTCAGATATATGTTTAGGATTTCTGTGAAATATTCCTGGGGATGGTAAATGAGGAAAGGATGGAGTATCTGCTATGCACCCATCTTGGTAATAAAGTAGCCCATCGTAATGGTTGGCGCAGGATGTCCCACTCATAAGGGAAGAGCATGGTGTCTTAGTCAGCTGAGCCCGCTGTACTGCAGAGGAAATAGAAGAGTAAGAGAAGATTGGGCCTGACTCTGAACATTTCTTAGTCATTCAGGCAAACTGCTAGCCTCATAACCAATGTTCAGCAATAGGAAACAATTATTGAACCTGTCCTGTGTACCAAGTCCTATTCTAAGCATTGTACATGCATAACTCATTAAGTCTTGCCAATGGCTCTATAACATAGTACTATCATAATAATTCCCATTATACAGATTGAGATCCTGGGACACAAAGTTTGGTAACCACTGCATCCAGTGTGGCTGGATTTGACCTGACTAGGGGTATGGAGGAAATGGAGAAAGGACAGACACACAAAAAAGCTGGGGGCAGGTGGGCTGTGCAGACACTGATGGAGTGGTACCAACTACCACTACAAAACAGGACATCAGCATGTTTATTATGTATAGCATGGGGTTGAGGGGGGTTAGCTAGTCTCATTAGGATGTGTTTGCAGGAGAGCAGTCTCCAGCTGTTAGCTTCCAGGATGAGGAAGCTGCAGCTGTAGCTTTTGCACACACCAATCACTCTTTCGTAAACATTCACACAGGGTCAGAAGAAAGCTTTGGCTCAATCCGAGCCTGACCTGAATGGGAAAGGCTCTGACAATTCCCTGTGAGTCAGAGGCCTTGATCCTTGACATGGCCAGCTCATGTCAAATAATACACATTCACTCAGGACTCCTTGGCTCAGGGCTTCATTCGCTCCCTACAGTTAACATCTAGGGCCACAGAGTGGAAAACGTGGGGCTGGTATTTGCACTCAGTCAACCTGAAGCCTGACCTGTGCCCCACACAGAGTGTGGTAAAACTGTCACTGCACCCTGCCTGGAACACAAGGCTCATTCCCAATCCAGTGGGGACTCTGTGGCTAATAGTCTGCTTCTTGCTATCCTTGAGGGAAGGGTGGTGCAGCCACCGAAAACCAGGACACAAGTTGCAAATTGTGTTGACGCAAAGGCTGGTGGGTATTAATAATCTCACTTACAAAACAGGAAACTAAGGCTCAATGAGGTACTGTTGGTCAGCTTTACATTAACAGATACCCAAGGTAAATCAACTTTAAAGTAGGAAAGGTTTGTTTAGGTGTGTGGTTTCTGAGGTTTCCAGGGCCAATTGGTCTTGCCGCTTTGGGCCTGTGGTAGCATAATAATACATCATAGGGTGAGTGTACAGTAGAGGAGACTTGCTCAACTCACAGCAGCTAGGATGCAAAGAGAGAAGAGAGGTCCGGGTCACAATGTCCCCTGCTACAGCATGTCCCCAGTGACTTAACACTCTAACACTAGACCCAACTTCTCAAAGGTCTCACCCCCTCTCAATAGCAGGCTGGAAACCAAACCTCAAACACATGGACTTTGTAGACATTGAAGATGCAGCAGAGGCCCCTGCATTTCGAATGTAACCAGCGCCCGCATCTGGCTCCGAATGTGTTGTTCTCATCCATCGCCCCTGTGCCTTTCTAGGCCTAAATAATTTCTTTCCTTGTGCTTGTACCATAGCTCACAGGTTTTTCAGAAAATATTTTTCTCAGATTACATTGCTGAGCTCCAAGCTTTGTCACAGAGCTCCCTGTTTCCTCTGTTGCCCATCACGGTTACCTGGGCCTTCATCCAAACTCTAATCCTCCTTCTGTTCCTGCTTTTATACCTGCTGGTCCCTACCTAGAAGACTCCCCAGGACTTCTGCCCCTAGGCACCCAGGGCTGTGCCCCATAGTAACCCCCCCAGGTCACTGGGCTGCAACACCAAGTCCCAGATGAAATGGAAATCCCAGAAAGACCCAAAGAAGGACCCGCCCCTTGCCAATGCCTAGGGCTCCTTTGGTAGGCTGAGTATTTTATGTGGGTTTTCCCTCAGAGGGAGTTGCAGAGGCCAAGGAACTTCTATTTTCAAGTCCTCGAATCCTACAAGTGGGTAGGTTGGAGATGTTTGGGACTTTTTTGGTCTGTGTGAAAGAACTATTTGTTCTCACGTGCCTATTTCTATTCTTCTATCTCAAGGATTTGTTATTGTTGTTCACCTCCGCCTTCCATTTTCCCCTAGAGCAGGCAGCTCACAGCTTGAAGTCATCACTTGTTCCCACAATGCATTTGACAGTATCTGGGGATGCTCAAGAGAGAATGGATAAAAGAACCACCTAGAGGGATGAGGCACACCACACACAAGTCATATGGATCATTTGGGGTTTCTCGCCCTTCCCCCATTCACTTTAGTCAGAGATTGAACTTCTGACATTGCTCTACCCCATCTGCAGTTCACACCAGTGTCTCCTCTGGAGCAACAGGGTGATCCACCTTCATGGCTGAAGGCCAGCTCACGCAGAGGAGATAACACAGTGTTCAGCCTTTGGTCTCAGCTCTTCCCCGTTATGTATTTCCTCTAATTTGATCCAACCTTGTGACTTCAACTGCCATCTCTACCTGGGCACTCCCACGTGCCTGTCTTTGTTTCCTCCTTTGACCTCTAGGCTCGCGTGTATATTCAACTCTCTTTACTGCATCTCAACTAGGGTTGTCTATGAGACATTTCAAACTTTTATAACCGAGAAAATACCATTCCCCTCGTCCCATCTGTCCCACCCACTTTCCTTCCCCAACCCAGAAAGTACTTACGGTGTCCTCCTGTCAATAACAGAAGTCGGGCACCATTTTTGGCTGCTCTGTCCCTCACACCTACACAGGCTTCATCAGTAATTCCAGCAGTTTTACCTCCAAATCTCTCTTCTCCCCCCCTCCTGGTTGCATGTGTGGCCTCTCCACTGTCACCCCCTAGTTAGCTCATGCCCTGCTAGCACCTGCCTTTGGTCTCCTTCCCGTTCTCGTCCGTCTTCCATGTGCAGCCTCTCTATGTGTGAGCACTCACTCACTCGCTCAGACTGAAACACAAGCTGCTTGTGACAGAGTACCCACGGGGGCTGGCCCCATCCCTTACCTCGCCACCCAACTCTGGTGCCCAGATTGTCCTTGCCTCGTTTTCCTCTGCTCTCCCTCATCCTGTTCCTGTTTGTGATTGTGCTCAGGACACCTCCCTTCCCCGTCTTTTCCCTGCCTGGGATTTAATGGAGCTACTCCTTTCTCGGAGATACCTTTCCACACCCTCACCGGAAGGAGGACCAGCTTTGCCTCCGTCACATCCTTTATCATCCCCATAGCTCCTTGTTGTTGGTCTGTCTGCATCTTCGTTGTTGAGGGCAACAGTTCTGCTCTGTTCACTGTTGCACTCGGAGCCTAGAACAGGGTCTGTGATAAGAGGAGCTGGAGACACGCCCTCCAGTGAAGGGGCTGGACATGTGGGCAAAGCTGGCACTCCATGGTGGCTCTCTCCCATGCCATCACTTACTCACTTAGCAGAAAGTTACTCTGCAGCATGGCTCCACTTTTCTCCTCCAGATGAGGTAAAAATCAGACAACGTGTCACACTGCTCTGAGAACAGTACTCACAGAAGCAGGTAGGATAAGCAAACCTGCCTAGTCTGGTCCAGAAGCCTTTCCGTCATGCTAGGATGGCAATGAGGGAAACACTGGGATAAACGGAAGAGTTAGGAGCAAAGAGAACACCCCAAGACGTTACACGGCTCCTTCCCAAGTGATGATGAAGCAGCTTTGTAGGGATGGGAACTCTTCGTTGGAGACAGCCTTGTCTTAAGATCCTTTTCCTTTCTGGAGGACCAAAACAGCAAGCATCCTTTATGCCTTTGAGGCTCTGGGTTCACTGTTCTAATGAGCAAGAAACATTCTTATTGGCTAAGGGCAAAAGATCCTCCACCCTCGAGCACAGCCCTCTCAGGGCCATGCACAATCAGGCTTCTCAACATACCTTGGTCCCCTAAACTGTGGCCCGGAGACTGTTAGGCACTTCAGCTTTCAAACAACAAGCAGAGTGGAGAAGCAGGGCAGAGCCAGAGAGGTAGCAGGGCCTTCTTCTGGCCTACACACAAAGGTTCTACTATGTGGATGGTCAGCAGCCTCCAAACTATTTACTCGGCATAGCAACAGCATCCAGGAACTTCCACACAGTCTAGACATAGGCTCCTCAGTTCTCAGAAAATCCCACAGACCTGGAAAGGAAACACCACAGGTGATTTGCTCCTGGCCTCGGCAGAGTCAGACATTCTTGTAACTGTGGTCTCAGAGGTAGCTGGCAGAGCCGGGCTTGTTTGGTGGCAGGAAGGGTGTAGCAAGCAAGATTCAGGTCCAGAAGGATGTTGTGGAGGCTGGGGCTGCAACCAGATGTGGTTCCCAGGGTGAGTTAAGGGTGTCAGAGGCTGTAGGAGCAGGTACCAGGTCCTACACTGGCAAATAGGGCCGAATGGGGGTGGGACAAGCTCTGATGAATGCCTTCTACACTTCAGGCCCAGTGTTAAGTATTTTATGAACCAGTAAAAAAAAATGTTTATCCAGGGAAGTTGAGAGTCTTGGGAATGCCTAGAAGGAGGCAGAGATACTGAAGTCATTCTTTTTTTATTTTTGGTTTTGTTTTGTTTCGAGACAGGGTTTCCCTGTGTAGCCCTGACTGTCCTGGAACTTGCTCTATAGATCAGGCTAGTCTCAAACTCACAGAAATCTGCCTGCTTCTGCTTCCCCAGTTCTGGGATTAAAGGTATGTACAACCACCACCCAAGTGAAGTCTTTCTTAGAGCCAAGAATACATGGGCTACAGATGTTGCTCAATAGGTAGAGTGCTTGCCTAGCATGCACAAAACCCTGGGTTCGGTTCCCAGTGCTGCACAAAACTGGGCATTGTAACCTCAGCACTTGGGGAGAGGCAGCAAAGAGATCAAAAGTTTAAGATCTCCAGGCATGACAATGCACGTCTTTAATCCCAGCACTCAGGAGGCAGAGGCTGGAGGATCTCTGTGAGTTCAAGGTGGTCTACAAAGCAAGTTCCAGGACAGCCAAGGCTACACAGAGAAACCCTGTCTCAGGGCGGGGGGGGGGAAACCAAGCAAACAGACAAACAAAAAAGTTCTAGTTCAAGATCATCCTCAGCTACGCAGTGTCTGTAAGAGTAGCTTGATTTACATAAGACCTGATGGGGGCGGGGTACAGTACAGAAGACAGTGAGAATGTAGGAGCCCCAGCCTGGGATGGGCTTGCAAGCTGTTGCACCCACTGAAGGAGCTCTGTGGCTAAGACCGCAATGCAAACTGGAAGCAAAGCCTCACATGGGCTGAGCCGCCAGCCTGAAGATCATGCTTCTTCCCTTGCACCTGTGCAACTCGCTGGTTAATAATAATCTTGATACTTACATAATAGCCCTTTGAAGTTCTTAAGGTGCTTTCATGGGATGTATTATTACTTAACTCATGGACCTTGCTGGGTGTCAGGGTCAAATATTCCCATGGTTAATTCCATTTGGTTTCTCCTATGTGACTTTGGCTAAATGATGTGTGCCTCTGGGCTACAGTGTATTCAGTAGCCATCCGTCAGTACTCTGAAATTTAGGAAAGGAGGTACCCTGGAGACAGGTGGAGGTGAGAAGCTTTGCCATTTGAAGATAACTTGTTAACCTAGGGGACTTAAGGAAGCAAACTCTGTATTAGAATCTTTCCTTTCACCCAACTCGTAAGCCCTTAGTGCTCCCAGAAGCCTTCTGTTCCCTGCTGCTGAACCCCTTGCCAAGCACACCTTGAGACAGGGAAGTTCCGGTGTTTTTGATCCCTCTGTGGCTATATTTTTAGCTGGAATGTCTCTCATTGCACCACTAGCCCTCAGCGCCTGGAAGCTGAGGTAGGGTGCACCGTCCGCAGGGCTGGAGGAATAAATAGCAGTGGACAGAGGCCGTGCTGGTGAGTGACAGGAAGCTAGACAGATGGACAAACCCATCAGCCTGCATCTTTGCCAAGGGCAGCTCGATTCACCATACTCTGTCCCTGAAGCCTTTCTGGTGCTCCAGGACAGCAAGATGTGGGTCTCTGACCGCTATTCATGTGACCAGTGGAAAGATCAGACATGGACCAGGCTTCCAGGGCATTCCCAGCAACTTGAGGAAAATCTGGGAAAAAAAAAGAGGTAAATCATTTGAAATCCTCCTTGAAATCAATGCCAGTGTTTAGACTGGGGTGGGATGAACTTGAGTGTCACAGACAACAGGAATGAAATACCTGACTTCGGCCCCAGAACAGCCATTCACATCCAGAGGTCTGAGGCTCTGTTCTTTCTTTCCTACCTTTGCACAAATCTCCTTTCCAACCAACTATGTTTATGCCATTTAATTGCTGGGAAGTAGCAGAGGCCAAATCAAAAAACTTGGAGACACTTTTAGTACCAAAAGGAGGACATGTCTGTGCACAGGGTATAAGTGGTATAGAGACATATGCTTATGCTGGAGTTGGGGCATGATCCATCTCAGAAGCCATGATACCACCCGTGGGGAGGCAGAGACGGAGTTTCTCAAACTGCTACCCGAGTCCCCCAAGACAAAGGGAGAGTAATAAGGTTCTCTTTGTTAAGAAATATCACCATCATGGTGAGAAACAAAACAAAACAAAAAACAAACAAACAAAAAAACCTAACAGCTCTAGGGTCGAGCACATAAGACCATCAAAAAAGCCAAGAGGTGGGGCCAGCAATGTGGCTCAACAGGTAAAGAAAGGTGTTTACCACCAAGCCTGACAACCTGAGTTCAATTCCCGGGGCCCACTGGCAGAAGGAAAGAACTGACTCCCACTCTAGCGGATAGGATAAGGGCGCTGCTGGAACTCAACCAGGGACTTGCTCCACCTCTCTCATTGCTTCAGCAGTCTGAGCCTTGACACGGGTGGTGCCAGAGTCTCTCATTAGGGCTGCCTGAGTTTAGTGACTGACAATTTAATGACTGCGGAGATTGGGGTGGGGGAGGAGCAGGCTTGTTATTATGACTGGCTACAGGTCCAGCTTGCAGTGCTGCAAGTTGTCCTCTGACCTACACACACACACACACACACACACACACACACA
>LOJH01007807.1:15027-36425 GCA_001685095.1 Ellobius talpinus
AGAGAGAGAGAGAGAGAGAGAGAGAGAGAAACCTAAAACAGGTTACTATGTAGACCACGAGACCAGCCATTTGCAGGGTCAGTAACTCACTATGTCAAAGTGACAAGTAGCATTATGGGATGGACTGTGCCCTTCAGGCATCTTGGCTTGAAACATCAATAAACTAATGGCCAGGACTGAAGGCTGGACCCATAGCCAGTCATAATAACAACCCTGTTCTTCCCCACCCACAACTCCCACAGCCATTAAACAGTCACCAAACCCAGAGCAGCCCTAATGAGAGACACCCCCCCACCCCGCCGAGGCTGGCCCGCAGTGAGAGAGCAGGAGCAGGTCTCTGAGTTCCACAGCCCTCGTCTCATCACGTCTGCTACTGCCTCTCATGTCATTCATTAATAAATGGTCACTATTACCCACGGCATTCAGCTAAGTAGGGAAAACAAAATAAAAAAATCACATTTGGGTGTGAAAATTCTAGAAAGGGCAAATGCTCTCTGTTTCCCACAAAGACCCTGGTTCCAAATGCATTTTGCCACCTCACTGTACCCCAGTTTTTTAGAGTCATTAAGCAGGGGAAGGAGGTTTGCAAACTATAGTTGATATTTCCCATGTCTGATGGGTGTTTGCAGAGTGAGAGACCCTTCCATGACTGCCTCCAGCCCCTCCCGCTCCTGTCTAAAATGAGACCTTGGTTTATTTGTTCCCAGGGGCACAGCTGGAACCCTGTATAATACATTGTAGCTACTCACTAAATGTAGATAATTGAATAGTGTGTAGTTGTTTTTAAATTTGGATATAGGAACCAATTGCAAAGTATTTTTTAAAATGTCTCATCACAGAATTCCTGATGGAACCACAAAACAGGTGCCTTTCATGGCACCCCATGTGACCCTCCAAAGAGCAGAGTGTGCACTTGCTGATGAACGTTTGCCTTTCCTTTGTTTGCCAGGAAAGAACGGCAGAGACCAACTCCAATGTGGATAGCTCAGCGCAGCCTTCCGTGGCCCAGCTGGCTGGGCGGTTCCGGGAGCAAGTGGCTGTGGCCAGAGAGGTAAATGTGGAGCCAGGACTGGAGGAAGAGGATGCTCATCAGGCCCTAAGGAGAAAACAGGCAGGAGGAGCTTTGGCAATTATCAAATTAGGAAGAGAAGTCAGGGTCCCTCTGAATGTGAGGAATGTGCCACTGACCTGCTTCTTTTGGGCAGAGAATCCTTCCCTACCAGAGTCGGGCTCCCGCCATGGTGAGGAGGGGTGAATCAGGCAGAGCGTGGACTTCTGTTCCTCTTGAGCGTCCACTGACAGGGATGAGTGCTGTATCACTTTGTCCAGCTTGGACAGGTCCAAAGCAAAGAAGTCCACCCATCTGGAGACAGACAAGGCGGCATCAGATCCAGAACTGAAGATTCGATAGGAAACACATTCCAAAAAGAGACCAGGAATGGAGGACCAGCGGATTCTAGAAGAATCCTGCTGAAAAAAAGAAAAAAAAATTAAAGTGTTATAACTTTGCACAATTGAACTAGATTGTTTCAGTCATTTCGTGTGTGGCTTCCATTCCAAGTGAGCTGAGGCTAGGCCAGAGTGGTGCACACCTTTAATCCCAGCACTTGGGAGGCCGAGGCAGGCTGATCTCTGAATAGACCAGCCTGGTCTATTCCAGGACAGCCAGGGCTACACACAGAGAAAGCCTGTCTTGGGGGTGGGGGGTGGGGGTGAGCTGAGCAATAGCAGGAGTGTTGAGGACCAAGACTTCAAGGTCATTCTCAGTTACATAAGGACATCAAGGCTAGGCCAGGCTGCAGGAGACCCTCTGTCAAAGCAACCAAAGCAAAAGGCAGGGAGAGTCCCCAGGAGGCAAGGGTCTGCCACGGCCCCATGGCCATGACAGTGCAGCTCCCTTGTTCTTTTATGTACACGATTTTGCACTTCGGTTTTCTCAACTAAAAATAAAATCGACCCATGCTATCTAAACAGAAATGCTCTAAAGGACAAAGAAAGGGGGTGGCGATGATCTAAGGGACTGGTTCTGCCTCTCAGTCAAAAAGGCAAAATGTGGATGAGAGGCTGGCTCAGATCGGGGGACCTCGAGTACAAGAGGACATTATTGCTGAACAGAAAGGGGAGCACAGCACTGATGCATTCAGCAGGAGGACATCCCCGAGACAGCCGGTTCCATCACCATTCTTCCCTCCTCTAGCCATCCCTAACCGTTCCTAACAGCTGTTTCCAGCCCTTCCTCCTCCTCCCTATGGCCCCATTCACTGCCTCTCTTTTTCTCTCTGTGTCGTCTGTCACTCTCCCTCTAGACACCAGCCAGTAAACCAACAAGAAGGAAACCGCCCTGCTCCCTCCCCCTGTTCCCCCCCAAGGTAGAGCTGGGCCAAAATGGTGAGGAGGTAAGTGCTACCCTGGGATCAGAGATGCTGGCTGTGGGGTTTCATCCTCCTTGCGGGAAGAGCTACAAACACCACATGTTTAGACCTTGACATCTGCACAAGGGTCTCTCCACCTCAGATGCAAGAATGAGTCTCTAGCAACTTCCTGGATCTTTTACCTCAGAGGCTCGCTTTCCCCAGTCTCTTATTCCAAGACTCCTTAAGCATCAGTCAAGGACCAGAGTGGTGTTTCAATCTGAGTCTAAGGGAAACGGTGGTGGAAGAGGTGTGGAAGGGTCCTGGTAAGAGAGGCTGTGCTATGGAAGGCAGGACTATGGTGCTAGAGACGTTCATGCTCGCTCTGTATCCCCGAGAAGGCTGGCTATTGTCCGGGATCACTGGAAGAAAACCAGAGCACACAGGAGGCCTCCTAGCCCTCAGATATAAATAGCCAGTGCTGCCAACATAATGAAGGCTCTGGTGTCATAGATCATAGCCAGTAATAGAGTCCTGGCCTGTGCGCTCACACAGCCTTATTTATCCAATTGTAGCTGTTAGAGCGGCTGCTGCAGGCCCCATCCCAGCAGCCCATAAACTTTCAGTGTGGTCACGGCCATGGTCCTGCCAGAAACCAATCTGCACATTGTCTTCAGGCCCAGGAGGCCAAGCCCAAAATAAAGCAAGCAAGTCACACAGCTCAGTTCCCAATTCCCACTTCAGCTCCCTCTTTTTCCCTCCCCTTCTTTCTGGGGACCAGCATCCTGATAAAAGGCCCCAAATACCCCTGTGAACTTAGGGAGACCTACATTTGGTCCCCTATAAAGTGAAACGGTTGATGTAGATGAATGGTTTTTCAGGCCTTTTTGTCAAACCAGAGCTCACAAGTCCATCAAAAAGCAGAGAACTCAGGCCAGCAAGAGGGCTCAGCGGGTAAAGACACTTACTTGTCACCAAGCATAATGACCTGAATTCAGTCCTTGACAACCACATGGTAAAAGGAAAGAAAGTTGTCCTCTGACCTCTATACACATGCTGTGGAACGTGTGTGCCACACCCACTCGCACACACATAATAAATAAAAATAAATAAATAAACAAACAAATAAGCAAGTAAATAGAGTCGAGTGGTCGTGGTGCACAATTTTCATTCCAGCACTTGGGAGACAGAGGCAGGCAGATCTCAGTGAGTTCGAGGCCAGCCTGTTCTACAAAGAGAGTTTCAGGACAGGACTGATACACAGAGAAACCCGTCTTGAAAAACAAAACAAACGTGTGTGTGTGGTGTGTGGTGTGTGTGGTGTGTGTGTGTGTGTGTGTGTGTGTGTGTGTGTATGGTGCTTGAGATATGGCTTAGTGGATAAGAGCACTCATTGCTGTTCCAGAGGACCAGGGTTCGATTCTCAGCACCCACATCACATGGTGGTCCACAACTATCTATAACTCCAGTTCCAGGGAATTTGATGCCTCTCTTTGACCCCTATGGACACCAGGCACTAAAACACCCATACACATAAAGATTATTTAGTTAAAAATAAATTTTAAAAAATTCAAAGGACAGAGAACTTGTAGCTACCTCCCAGTCAAGTAGGGGTGGGTGGGGTCTGGGACCCTTTGCACTGGGCAGAATGGTCTTGTGAGCTGAGAAGTCCCCAGAACCGAGGTTAACAAACTGTTAGGTCTCCTCAGTTGCTAGCATCATGATGTTATGGCTCCATGGCATTCCCAGCTGATGCTGCTACCACTGCCAACTTCGCCAACTTCTCTTTACAAAGGGTTAACTTCTGTAGCTCTTCCCTGCTGAGCTTGGGGCCTCTGCTGGTGCAGGGCTGAGGCTGTGGCCATCTGAGGCTGTCCCCAGGGCTTTCCTCAAGAGGAGTCATTGCCTCACACCAGTTCCTCATTTGTGAACGGAGGACAGGAACATTACCAGAAAGTGTGCGGCGGGGCTGGATGGGGAAGTTTTGCTTGTGGAAATAAAAGCAGATGAAGCAGGTCAGGCTTGTAGAGATTGGATTTTACGACTTCATTTCATGGACTTTATAAGAATAAACTTATAGCTTTTATCGGTGGGGCAAGAAATCCAGAAGTTAAAGGCATGCAATGGCCAAGGGGTAGAATGAAGAGGAAGGTGGGGGTCAAACTGAGAACCCCCTGGAGTGTGATGCTGTGTGTTCATGCAAACACTGCCCCCAGGATCGATGACTTTCTTTTTGCCTTGAAATTCAGAGTGAGGGAGTCATGGCACACAATCATAATCCCAGCCCATAGGAAGCTCCAGGCCATCCTGGACTTCAGAATGAAACCTCTGTCAGAGAAAGTGGGCACAGTTCTCCCAGCAGGGCTGGATGGAGATGTTACATGCCTGTGTAGTATATTCAGCCTTCGGGAACCCTGATAGCCTTCAGGTTACCCTAGTTCATGCACAGGGATGGGAAGGATTGCTTCATCCTTTACCTCCTATACCTTCTGGGCCTGAGATGTGGGGTCAGCCGCCAGGATTTCTCCTGTTGGTTGTAGGCAAAGTGACAAGTTGCCTTTCCTGAGAGAACCAGATGACTGGATGTTGGAAGGACATGAATACTACTTAATGCGAAACTATCAGGTCCACAACTTCTAGATGTAATAATAAATGGTTGGAATATCATATTAATACACATACACATAAAATGTATGAATGCCAAGTTGGTTTTTCTCTGCAGTTTGTTTAACCCCAGCCACTGGCTTGGAGCATGCGATTAAATTATAAGCTAAATGCTGCCATCTGCTGTTCATCCTGTGAACTGCACTAGCGGTTGTACAGGATTCCGTAGTCAAAACGCTAGTTTCCCAGTCCACACCTGCTGGGTCTCTAGTACTCACTGTGCTTAAGAGGCGCTGTTTGTTGAATTTCCACTGTCTCCCAGAAGAGTTGGGAGAATTTATAATATTACCTAAAGTGAGATTTGGTAGGGAAGATTTTTGCTTCAGTTTATGAAAACACGAAATTCCTCTGTGAAGCCCGGAAACCTCCCAGTTGGGGCCGAAGGATCATGATGCTCACTAGAAACCAAAGTTCCTTGACAGGCAGCTCTAGGAACATGTCTGACAGTGGAGACTCACGGAGGCAATCTAGAGTTTGAAGGAAAGCCCTCAGCATCCTTTGCCATAGCCAAGAAATCTTGGTAGAGCAGGCAGCCACCTGGCCAGCAAAGTTGGAGTCAGAAGGAGCAGGTCTCTGAATCCCAGCCTTTGACGTCCCGTTGCAGCATGCTCTCCCTTGGCGCCAGCATCTGAAAAGTTCCCTGATCAGTTGTTTCCGTCTCTCTTCTTCTACAACTAAAATATAATCAGACACCTCAGAATGTTACCAGGCAGTGGCAGTGATTGTCTTCTTACTGTTCCAGCACAGCCATATATGGAGATGGGGGAGGTAACATATTCTGGTCCCAAGATACTGAAAATATCTGTGCTTGACCCTGCCTGTCAATGTGAAAGTCACCTTCTATCTCTCCACCATCATTGAATCACCACGACTGTCCTCACCTTTGTATTATAGTGGGAATTTAGCGTGAAACAAGGAGCCAACCTTTTTACAAATATCTAATCCAGAAGTGGGAAAAACTCAGTGTACATTGATCACAAAAGTAATTTTCAGAGCCTGCACAGTAGATAGCAGTCACAACTGTTCATTCAGGGAAGAGAGTAGATCACCTTCATCTTCATGTACCCACCATGATGTGTGAGGGCACCGTTAGATACTTAACGCGTGTATCTGATAAATTAAATGAATATTCACATTTGGGAAAATTGTAGTACATGAACCATGCCATTGGTGGAATTTTCCAAAATATTAATTCCATGAAGGGATTTTGCTAATACCTCTGCCTAATTTCATTCCCAGCCTGGGATTTATTGTTTTGTTTATGACCATTTTTGCCCTTTGTCTGTGAAATCCCCTCCAATTGTTGATTTGCCTTGGAAGGCCATGAGGTGAAGGCCTTGATCCCCCATAGACTAGTTTTTCCTCCTAATGACAATGAAGTCATTCTCCCTGGGAAGGGAGACTTCCTGTGGTCTGAAGGTCTGCCCTGAGTTCTCAGCTCAGACTCAAGTGGTCTTGCTTGTGGTGAAATGCAGGAGTGGGGGGATGGGGGGACAGGCAGGCAGGAAGTCTGTCTCATCCAGGCCTGACAAGGTAAGTGGACACCAAAGCGGAGGCGGAGACGGCTTGAGAGACCACCCTGTCTCCTCCCTCTGGCTCACTTGGTTGCTTTTGGTCTATTTGCTCTGTAGAAATCACCATCCAACACCAGCCACCCACCTAAAATCAAGGTGAAGAGCTCTCCGCTGATTGAGAAGCTTCAGGTTAGTGTGAAGTGCACACGCATCCCCATGCATGCTCATGCACGCTCATGCACACACCCTGTCTCACGGACATTCCCCTGGCACCTGTGGTCCAGCATTCCCTGGTACTCATCATATGCTATTTAAAAAAAAAGAAAAGAAACAAAACCCCATAACCTGGACTTAACAATGCTGCCTATTGTGCGTTTTCTATATTTACTTCTTCCCGTGACTTAAGTCACTTGTCAGCTTTGTGCATTCGTCCTTAAGACCACACCCGGTAAATAATAGCTACCTTCCTAAACTCATTTAGTGCCTTGAAGCCTGAGAGTGCTAACAAGTCTTGGGAGTTCTCAAGGTCATCTGTCTTGCCTGAGGGGAGTCCTGGGGGGTGGGGCATTGTGAGTGGCGCAAGTACTAGGCACTCGGTGCCTGAGAGTAATCAGAAATCAACCAGAAAAGGTTGTGGAGATCAGGCCAAAAGTTGGGACAGAGGACCTGAGTCTCAGAAACGGTGTTTAGATTTGCTCAAGATCATTCAGCAGCTATTGAGAGAAAGATCCTATATTAAATATAATTGGCTGTGTGGAACTTTCTGTTGCTCCACCAGCCTCTACTGCCAGTCTCCTCTCTGTGAGGTCTTACTATGACCAGCCCAGTCAGATCTACTCAGCTGTGTAGGTTTGAATCTATAAAGGGCGGGAGGAAGAGTGTACCCCTAGCTGGCACTGAAAACCTGTGGACTGGTGGGTGATTCAGCTCAGTTGCCAGAGCTCAGAAAGCCACATTCAATTCAGAGTTCAATTCCTGTCACCTAGACTTGTTGGAGGTGCCTACAATCCCAGCACTCTGAAGGTAGAAGTTCAAGGTCATTCCTGGCTACACAGGGAGTTGGAGGCCTGGCTCTGTGAGGCCCTGTCTGGGCTGTTAACACATAACCCTTCCATAGGCATCTTCCTGCTCTACCATTGGTAAGGTTGATCTGTGGTCTCCCACCTGTTCTTCCACTGAACCTGTGATTCCGTTAGGCGTTGGTTACCTCTGAGTGACTCTACCTTTGGTCTCCCTTCATATCCATCTTGATCTGGTTCCGCTGTATCATATCCATCTTGATCTGGTTCCGCTGTATTGCGATGCCCCAGAGAGACGCCTTGAAGTGTGCAGTGCCATTGTGCTGACTCCAAAGACAGAACTCTGCCTGCAGGCCTAGGGACAAGCAGGCCTGAGGAGCAAGCAGGCCTGAGGAGCGAGCAGGCCAGCCACAGACCTCAGGATGTTTAGCCACCTTCCTCTCAGGAGACCAACACTGACTCTGTCGAGTGATCACAAAGGTGACAACTGTATTCAGCAAAGATAGGTACACACAGCAGATGTTAATAGGCAGCAGATGCTATTGGTTAATGGGAAGATGACATGGGTGCCAAATACTGCAAGAACCTGGGAGCTGAAGGTGCTGCCAGCAGTTTCTCTTTGGGCCACTGTGACTACTCACTGGAGCTGTTGTTATTATTATTATTATCATTATTTGAGAAGGTCTCACTATGTAGCCCCAGCTTGCCTAGAACTCACTAATGTAGACCAGACTGACCTCAGACACCCAGAGATACACCTACCTCTGTCTCCTGAATGATGACACATATTTTTTGTTTTTGTTTTTTTGTTTTTGATTGTTTTTTGTTTTTTCGAGACAGGATTTCTCTGTGTAACAGCCCTAGCTGTCATGAAACTGGCTTTTGTAGACCAGGCTGACCTCAAACTCACCGCGATCTGACTGCCTCTGCCTCCCAAGCACTGGGATTAAAGATGTTCATCACCACCGCCCGGCTGGCACTTACCTTTAATCCCAGCACTCAGGAGGCATAGTTGAGTGGATCTCTGGGTTCAAGGCCAGGCAGGTCTACAGAGCAAGTTCCAGGACAGTCAAGGCTATACAGAGAAATACTGTCTTGAAAAACCAAAGGAAAACAAAGCTACACCACCATGCCAGGCCAGGACTGTTGGAGTGACTATTGGATCCACCTCAGCATGACCTGAGTGTCCAACAAGGCAACCTATTGTGAGCCAGGTAACAGGCCATATGGCTGGCTATACAAGGCTTCCAGAAGCAGTCAGAGTGCAATGGCGAACAACTGGTTTGGGAGAAGCACACAGAGTCTCCTTTTGAGTGTCCTCAGCCAGCTGAGGCCAGTGAACAAACATCTTTTCCCCTTTCTTGACAGGCCAATTTAGCCTTTGACCCAGCAGCTCTTCTGCCTGGGGCTTCACCAAAAAGTCCTGGACTCAAGGCTATGGTGTCACCATTTCACAGTCCCCCTTCCACACCCAGTAGCCCGGGCATCCGGTCTCAGCCAGAAGCAGAAGAGGTACCTGTGAGCTTTGACCAGCCCCCAGAAGGGACTCACCTGCCTTCTTACAATAAGGTACTGTCTGCCTCCGTTGTATTGTGGTGTGCCCAGGGAAACGACTCCCGGTATTCAATCTTTTGACTGTTGTAAAAAAAAAAAAATCAACTACAGTGTTTAAGGTCATTCCCATTGAACACAGAGCTCAGCAATTGGCTGAAATGCTGGTCAGCCAGCTCCAGGGATCCATTGTCTCAAATCCACAGGTTGCCTCTTGTTTTTCACAAGATGCCGAGAACCCAAACTCAGCCCTCCTCGCTCTTCCATCGATAGCCAACACTTCACCCATTGAGATTTCTCCCCAAATTATTAACTGATGGACAGCATTTATATCTTCCTGAGACAAAAGCCTGCAGCCTACCAAGTAGTTTTACAATCCCCCAGAGCAGTGGTCCTCAACCTTCCTAATGCTGCCGCCCATTAATACAGTTCTTCATGCTGCAGCGACCCCCAACCATAAAAGCATTTTACTGCTACATCATGTCTGTCATTCTGCTTGTGTTATGAATTGTAATGTAAATATCTGATAAGCAGGATATCTGATATGCAACCCCTGTGGGGTTGTGAGATGTTGCTCTAAATTCTGTTTTATAATAAACAGCAAATAACTTTACACCCTCCTAGGGAAGTTAACGGACCTGCAGTGAGTTTGTTCAACACATGTAGTCTTCCCCTTAGCCTTTTTTTATTTTCAAGATAATAGTCCTTCATGTCTTCTTCCAGGTGCGGACTAGAGGCTCAATAAAAAGACGTCCTCCCTCCCGGCGATTCCGGCGATCTCAGTCAGACTGTGGGGACCTTGGAGACTACAGGGCTGTGGAGCCATCTCAGGAAAATGGTGCCAGGGTAGAGAATGGCGATGATGTGTTCCCTAGCAAGAGCAAGGCCCCCGGGTCTCCCCCACCCAACCAGAAGTCCATGGGAGATGGGGTAGAGGGAACCCTGGGATCCACAGAAAAGCCTCCTCGAAGGAGCTTGTGCAACAGCACAGAGAAGCCAGAAGAATGTTCTGGGACCCCAGAGGAGGTCAATGCAGGAGAGAAAGCTGGACAGAATCCAGACACAGCTAGCCAGGCTGGTCTGGAGATCCCAGAACCACCCCAAACCTGCAACACAGAGGCTGAGAAAGGGTGTGAGAGTCAACTGGAAGGGACAGAAGCTGGAGAGCTTACAGATCCTGGGACGGCCACAGAAGGGACAGCCTCTGAGGAGAGTTTGGCAGATGAAGAGAAGGGGTTTGGACAGAAAAGCCCAGCTGCAAAGACACCAGAGGAGGGAGCAGTCAGGGAGAAAGCTCCCCAAAGTCCAGAGCAAAAAGAGGGGCCACCTCTGGAGCCAGGCTGCAGCCCAGGGGTTGACAATGCCCCAGCAGAGAACAGCAATGAGATCCAGAATACTCAGGAAGCCTCCTCGGTAAGCAACTCTGATGGCTCATACCATATCATGGCTGGAGATGCCCCCATTATCACATGTCCTGTTCCTCCCTGTCTGGTGTTAAATCAGCACAGTATGCAAAAACACAGTTACCAGACCCTCACCTTGTGCTAACCCCATAGAGACTGACTGTGGGGAGAGAAGGGAAGGTGCGTCTTGTGTTCTTGCCTGCTTCCGGCTGACTGGGCCAGCTTCTGGGTGTGCATGGAGTGAGCAGGGTGTGATGACAACTCTGTGACCAGTGCTGTCAATGTCTGCGGGGAGCGGGGTGTGTAGGGTATTCCTGGTGGGGTCCGGAGGCGAAGGAGTCTGTGTGTAGTGAGCAAGGGTAAGACATCACGGACACGTCTAAGCACAGACGTTGGGTTGGGTCTTTAGAGGAGACTTTATATGACGTCTATTTAGTCTCGGGCAGGGTGGGTC
Organism: Ellobius talpinus; assembly: GCA_001685095.1. Taxonomy (NCBI): domain Eukaryota; kingdom Metazoa; phylum Chordata; class Mammalia; order Rodentia; family Cricetidae; genus Ellobius; species Ellobius talpinus. The sequence goes on from LOJH01007807.1 coordinate 25,984, forward strand.
TTTAGAGGAGTCTTTGTGTGACATCCACTGAGTCACAGCCAATGTCCTGTGTTGTATCTGAGAAGGAGGCAGCACAGTCCCTGCCCTTCTGTCACCCCACACCCTGGACCTTTCCGTCCACTTGTCTGTTCCCACCAGCTCCCCAGACTCCCCCTGGAACTTACCGTCTGCTTTAGGGGAATGCCCAGTTCTATGGAGGCTTGGACGCTCCTGAAGGACAGCCGGGCGCCCCTCCCCAGCCTGTTGTCATCCTTCTGTGTTCCTTGTCAGTTTTGTCTCTCAGTCACCACATGCATCCTGCTATGGTAGCCTTTAGCCTTTCTCTCAACCTTTGTGTTCTCTCTCAATGAGATTCATTCTCACACAGGAACCATATTGTGGGTAGACAGACGGGTGGATCTACTCTCGGCAGGATTTATCACCCCTCTTTTACTAGGGTTTGGAGACACAGTCCCACAGGGTTAGTGGCTTGATACAACAGAAATGAACTGAGCATGCCGCGTGAGTTCAAGGCTAGCGTGGACTACATAGTAAGTCCAAGACAGCCTGAGTAAAAGCTAAGCAAATAACTGTCTCAAACAAACAAATAATAGAAATGTAGTTTCTTACAGTTCAGAACATCACAGACTCCAAAATTAATAAACTGAGTTCCCCCAGAGGGCTAAAAGAGAACCTGACCCTCTTCCATTAGCTGCTGCCTATGCCCTTCCTATCTTTTCTGGCCTTTCCCAGTGTCTGGTGGCTGTCATAAGTGTTTGGCAGTCTGTAGCTTGAGAATGCCTCACTTCAATCTTTGTTGCTATGTCTGTGTGACCTTTGTCTGTGTCTGTGTGTCTCAGATGTCCCTCTTTTCTCGTCTAAGCTAGCAGTCTTCAGAGGCAGGATGCGCCGGATGTGCCTTAAAGCCAGTGTGACCTTATCTTGAGATCCTTCACAATGTCTGCAGCAATCTGCTTTCCAAATAAGATCAAATTTGGTGCAGTAATGGACACACACTTCCTTCCCTGGCTCTCCCCAGAGCTGTGCTCTAGCAATCTGATGTCTTTTTTTCTGAAACAAACTAGGTTCATTCCCTACTCTGAGTTCTACCTTTGTAGCCAACTCTGCCTAGAGCACTCCTCTTTCTGACCCTCAGTTCCAACCCATCCTTCAGGTCTCAGCTCAGCTGATATTTACCACTGAAGTCTCTCTTGTGACCACTCAGTCAAAGGAATCTGTTTCCACTCCACAGTTACTCTCTCCCATAATCCCACTTTATCATTTTCCTGTGGGGGTTTTTATTTGTTGTTTTTGTTTTTCGAGACAGGGTTTCTCTGGGTAACAGTCCTAGCTGTCCTGGAACTAGCTTTTGTAGACCAGGCTGGCCTCGAACTCACAAAGATCTGCCTGCCTCTGCTTCCTGAGTGCTGGAATTAAAGGGGTGTGCCACCACCGCCCGGCTGGGGTTTTTTGTTTGTTTGTTTGCTTTAGGTTTATTTATTTCATTTTATGTGTATACATGTAGGTGCACCTCCTAGTGCCTGTGGAGGCTAAAAGAGGGCACTGGATCCCCCAGAACTGGAGGTAGGGATGGTTGTGAGCCTCCATGTGGGTGCTGGGAACCAAACCCAGGTCTTCTGCAAGAGCAGCAAGTGACCTTAACCACTGAGCCATCATCTTTCCAGCTTCTCTCCTCTTCATTTTTATTATCTCTTAAACTTTTCTTCTAGTATTTCCTCAAAACTTACTGTAGAACCTGTGATAGCCCTTAAAATATGTGCAGAGTGAAGAATTTTAGATAATTGATTAATTTCCCGAGACCAGGTCTTACTCTGTAGCTCAGGCTAGCCTGGTACTTAGAATTAGCCCAGGAGGCCTTGAACTCAAGGAAACCCTCTTGCTTTTAGCCTCTTGAGGACTGGTATGGGTGCATGCCACTATGTCCAGCTGAACAGATGAATCTTTAAAGAGCAAAAGTCACTTGGCCCAAAGTAAATGACTCCTGATGGCAGAGCAGCAGGTGCAAGAGGGGCCCCTGTGTTGTGAAGGCTCCGTTCAGGCCCTCGGGTTCCATCATACAAAGTAAATTAGGGGAAGAAAGCATCTCACGCACTCAGGGAGTATGGCACTTTAATACTTTCATTTCTAGCTGAGCCTTCTTTAAATCAGATTTAGAATGAACAGTCACTAGGTTTAGAATCTTTTAGAACCTGGAGATTCCACTAAATCCCAGATTACAGCAAATGTCCAAACCCTTAATCCTCCTTGAGTCCAAGCAGTCCCCCACCAGTGGCTCCCACACCTTCCTTGCCCAGGTTGAGAGATACCTGCCTTCCTTGGAGCCCTTCTATCTTGCTGACAGCCACTTCCGATCCCCAGGAGTGGGGGTCTCCTGGGGATGGAGTTGGAGAGAGAGTCTCAGGTCGAGGATGGGTTCCTGAAGAGAATTTGGGCCAGAGCTAGAGGGCAGGCTCTCTCTGGTCATCTCTTCAGTCTTACACACTGTATTCCTAAGCCAGAAAGCCCAGGCCAGGGAAGTGGGTGCCTCAGGAACATTCTCCCAGCAAACAGCAGCAGCTCAGATAGAGAAGAACTTCCCTCCCCCACCTCTACATACTCTCCACTCCACCCCTGCTGACCTCCAATCACTAAGAGGCAAAACTTTAGTACCATTTAGCCTACCTTCCTGGTTTTAGAAGGGAAGGTACTGTGGGCCTGGAAATTGTCCAAGGTCACCAAGCTCCATCAGTGCTGACCTTTTGGGCACCTGCTCACGTCATAAGAATAAGCTGTTTTGAAGCACCTGCAGGGATTTTGCTCCCCATCTTCTTTAGTCCCTCTCAAGCCTGGTCCAGACTAGAGTCAGAATGCATCAGACACTAGGGCAAAGAATTCCCCAGCGATAGTTATGAACAGTCTCTTGGCACTTCCCAGACACCCTGCCTCTCCTGGGTCTTTCCTTGGGCTGGAAGAGACAGGCAGCATGTAATAGCAAGTGGGTTCTCACTCCCATCTAATCCCATTTAGTGCTTTGATGGACACAAATCAATTAATTGATCAGATAAATTAATTACAGCGGCATTTGTTCAGTCAGCACTTAAGAAACACGAATTGTCTTTATCACCGTGGGAGAGTCTGGGGCTTCAAAGCCGAGGGAACAGAGGCAGAAACAAGACTCAGACTGCCAATCATGCAGTGTGAAGTACTAAGGATGAAACAAGGCATTCAAGAGAAAGGGTGCACGGAGGGGGAAGAACTCAGTAGGGAAAGTTCTTGCCATGCAAACGTGAGGATCGAAACCCAGATCCTCTACACCATGCTTTAAAGGGAGGGGGAGGGCAGACAAAGCAGCGCATGGTGGAACATGTTTTAACACAGCACTTGGGAGGCTGGGCAGGCGAATCTCTGAGGCCTATGTGGTCTACATAGGTAGTTCCAGGCCAGCAAGGCTACACAATGAGAGTCTATCTCAATAAACAAACAAATAAATAAATAACTAAATAAGCAAACAAGATGGACAAGAACTTAGGAAGACATCCAGCATCTGCCTCCGGCCTCTACACCCAATGTGTATGTGCAACTGTACACACATTACATGAAACTGTATTGTACATACATCACACACACACACACACACACCACAGAGCAGGGAAAAGTTACATAGACATCAAATGTAAGGTGCTATCTAAAGGGTTACCTTTCTGCTCTGTTACCCCTCACAGGTAGTTTAATATCTCAAGCTCTGGTCCCTGGGATTAAGTCCCAACTTTACAATTTGGACCCTGGAAAGTCATTTCCCTCTTTCAATGCCTTAATTGTTTCACCTATAACGTAGAGTTAATGGAACTACCTAACTCCTGTGGATTTTTTAAAGATGAAATAGTGTGTGAATAAATACATCAGTCACTTTGCCTGCCGGCTCACTCCCACTGTATGAGTTTTGCCTTATCTCACATCCCCAGGGAGATCTGCTGAGTGTCGGTCTTTCTTCCCTGTTTACAGGATGATGTCCCCATCGAGGATACTCGAATGTGATGAAGAGCTCATGGTGCCAGTGATGAAGCCACTGGAGACATCTCCCTGGAAATGGCAGCGTCAATAGTAGCGGCAGCAGCGCATGAAGCCACGGCAGAAGCAGAATCACTGAGCATCTGGAGACAGCCCAGGATGCGGGTCGAATCATCCCCTGTAGGCCACCACAACTGTCTCCTCATTGGAGATTAGAGTTGGGGGCAGTAGAGTTTTATCAACTTGAGTTTGTGTCATTTGATGGACTTGACACAAAGTAAAATGTACTTAAAGCAATTGGCTGTGGCGACAGTACTGTTGACCCCACGTCTTCCTGCAGCTGACCTCCTGACTAGGCTCTGGTTGAGCTTCTGTAAAGTTGCGGCCTTTTTATTGTTCTAAACTTTTTATGGTTCTCAGATGTAACTTAAAACTAATTTCAGGGGCTGGAGAGATGGCTCAGCGGTTAAGAGCATTGCCTGCTCTTCCANGATGCCCTCTTCTGGCCTGCAGGCAGACACACAGACAGAATATGGTATACATAATAAATATATATAAAAAAACTAATTTCAGGTAGATAAAAAAAGATAAAAAAGATAGTCGTGTGGAAAAAAGTTACAGAAGAGCTGAAAGCATATCAAAGCCCTCGAGGCAAACTTTCCGCTTACTCCAATGGGGAAAAGGCTAACCAATTTCAAAAGCAGTAGACTCAAAGAGATACTTATTAAAACCTTTACAAACTTGTTCCTGTCTGTTCCAAGGGCAGGAGCATTTCCTGTCACATAGTCTTGGGTGGTAACAACAAGGGGAGGTGACTGGTCCATCTCATCCCGTCCTACCATCCCAAGGAGGAGGTGCAGGAACTCCTGTGGGGAGGCAGGATGCTCAGATGTGCTGGCTTTGGGCTTTGTTTCCTCCCCTGAAGGTGCAGCAGTATGCCTACGTGATGCTGCAAGCCTGAGCTGCAGGCTCCTACTTGAACACGGGCTGACCTCTGGGAGGTGCCTTTCGTACCCAGGGTTCAGCTGACCTTCTGTTAGCATCTTCTTAGCTCTCTAGGAAGCTTTTATTTGTTTGCTTTTGATTTTTTTTTAAATCTCACCACGTAGCCTTCAACTCACTTTGTAGCCAGGCTGGTCTTGAACTGCCTCTGCCTCTGGATTGTAGCTAAGCATCACCATGCCTGGCTCTCAGTAAGCATTTCTCGGATCCAAGCCCACGTTCTTCCTGGACTTGTGAGGCGTGAACTGGGGTCTTCAGCCAGTTTTCATCTGTCTGGAGATGGAGGGTTTGCAGGCATGGTGGTCCGACCATCCATTCCTCTGCTCACCTCCACTTCCCTCTTTATGCAATCCCGCTAAAGAAATGTTAACCTGAATAAATGATGGGTCTTCAGGGTTGGTCCTTATTCTGAGTTGAGTAGTTCTGTGTCTTGGGGTGTGGACCTGTCTTCTAGAGGGATGGTTTTCCTGCAAGTCCATTAGACCACACCAACTCTAGATTCAGAAGACAGTCTCACAGACTTAAAAGGCCAATGTCACTGGTGGTACCTCAATTTTCTCATCCAGTTTATAGGTTTTCCAATTCCAAGATAGCATTAATATGTGAGATACATTTTTTTTAAAACAGCCTTTAAAATAGTTTGTAAGTGGTAATGAACTTGCGACCTGGTCAAGACTGACAGTGTCATATATATTATAAACTGAATTTGAACAGAATTTGGGGAAAAGCATGTCAGACATATCTCGAGATCTGCATATTGTCTACCTGCTTGCTTGCCCTCCATCACCAGAGATGTCTGCCCCTTGAAGAACACATGGTTTTATTTGTGCATCTCAGTGGGTTGTTTCTACACCCATGGACTGTTTGGTGGGTGACAGTTCATGATTGTGTGTGCTGGGGAAGGCATGTAAAAGCAAGGACAGGATGTAGAAACTGGACTCTTCTGAAGGCACTAAGCACATGGTAGAAGAGGAGAAAGGAGCAGCTTTAGAATGTGGTGACATTGTGACATCACAGGGACATGCTTGATGGTGTCAAGGTACCTTGTCCATGCCCCCAACCCCCAGCTCCTGTTATTTGCATCATTTGTTCTAGCTTATGAAAGTAGCCCCATTCTCCGGGGTTCTTTATTACTGAGGGCCCTCTTGGCAGGGTGTTCCTAAAGGGCAGGTGCTCACCTCTTCTCCTTGGGCAACTTGTGCTTCCCTTCTGAAGCTCCTGAGACTGAGTGCTATACCTCCATGGTGGCTAGGGAGGCTTCCACATTCGGATGGGGTTTTTGTTTTGTTTTGTTGTTTTGTTTTGTTTTGGTGGGGTGTGAGACAGGGTCTCTCTATATTCCTGGCTGTCACGGAGAGCACTCTGTAGACCAAGCTGACCTCAAATTCATAAAGCTCCTCCTGCCTCTGCCTCCTGAGTGCTGGGTTTAAAGGCTTTTCAGTACCATGCCTACAGACAATATTTGAGTTTTAAAAAGATCTGAAGCTAGGCATGGTGACTCAGACCTGTAATCTCTTCCTTGGGGAGGCTGAGGCAGGACGATTTCAAAGAGTTTGAGGTCAGCCTGGGCTTTACTGTCATACACACACACACTCACACGCACGCACTCACACACACGCACTCACACACACATACATATATTAACATGTGAGGGCACGAAGCTGGTCTGTGTCTTATGTAACACATTGTCACAACTAGGTCAGGAAGATGTTGTTTCATTTGGATTTCTTAAGCAAACATTGTTTTGTGGTGATAGGCTGAAGACGTCTTTCGTGGCTTTTCTAGTTCAACTCAAATTTCAAATTGCATCCTTGCTACAGAAAGGGTAGGAGGGAAGAGACCTGCCCAGTTTAGAAGATCCTGCTTGTTCCAGTTTGCTTTTCTGCGATAGAGCATTCTGAGCAACTTGGTGAGGAAAGGGTTATTTGGTGTACACTTCCGGGTCACAGTCCATCACTGAAGGAAGTCCTAACAGGAACTCAAGCAGGGAAGGATGTACACATCACAAAGGAATGCTGCTTTCTGTCTCACACTCCCTGACTTGTTCAACTAGCTTTCTTTTGCAGCCCAGGACCACCTGCCTAGGGATGGTTCCACCCACAGTAGACTGGAATACATCAATCAAGACAGTCTCTCAGCCACAGCCACAGGTCAATGTGATCCTGGCAATCCTTCAGTTGAGGTTCCTTTTAATCAAGGTGACTCTAAGTTGCCAATAAAAATTAACCAAGACATTGGTTCAGCTTCATCTAGAATGAGTTAACTGGGTATCTTCATGTTTCTATGGCTGTGATGAAATCATAGCCAAAGCAACTTGGAAGAGAAAATGGTTTATTTGGCTGACACTTCCATATCGTTGGTCATCATTGAAGAAAATCAGGGCAGAAATCCAAACAGGGCAAGAACCTGGAGGCAGAAACTTACGCAGAGGCAGAAGGCTGATCCCTTCCACATCTATCACTAATTAAGAAAATGCCCTACAGCTGGATAATATGGAGGCATTTTCTCAGTTGAAGTCCCCTCCTTTCAGATGACTCTAGCTTGTATCAAGATGACATAAAACTAGCCAGGAAGCTGGGTGACCATAAGAAACTGCAGGGGCAGCTGGCGCCACGCTAGTACAGAGATCCCCACCAACAAGCCATACAGGTTTGGGCACGAGGTCCGTCAACTAGGTAGTGTTAAATATATGTCAAGTAAAGGAATACATGATTAGAAAACCAGCATTATCTCCTGGTTATGCCTTTAGGTTACACACATTAATGCCGTGGTGGGCTGGGAATGTAGCTCAGTTAGTATATAGTGTTTGCCTAGAGTAGCAAAAGGATTACCTTGAGTTCAAGGCCAGCCTGGGTTACATGGTGAATTTGATGTCAGGCTAGGCTAAATAATGAGACTGTTTAAAATTAATAATAAAACAAAGCAAAACCGAAGGAAATGTAAGCCCCCACCCATCATTTCCCATCTGTCAGTTTCTGAGCTGTTTCTTAAAAAAGATCAGGTAAACCAGGTGGTGGTGGTGCCCGCCTTTTAACTTCAGCACTGGGGAAAGGGCATATTAGACTGGTACGCTATATTTAACCAGACCAGCTCGAAAGAACAGATATAATTTAATAATTGGAAACGGGGAAACTCACACGACCAGGGTAAAAGTTCCGATGTCAGAAATGGATCCTGCGAACAGGACGCGAAGAGAGCAAGCGCGCCTGGATTCCCAAGTTTTCTTCCCTGGCCCCAGGCAGCCACACCCTAGCCAAATGTAAATGGCTGAGCTCACCCATCACACTGGGGAGGCAGAGGCAGGCGGATCTCTGTGAGTTCAAGACCAACCTGGTTTACAGAGTAAATTCCAGGACAAGCTCCAAAGCTACACAGAGAAACCCTGTCTCACCCCCCCCAAAAAAAAATGGAAAGGAAGGTCAGGTACACAGGTACACAGTCTTGGAGCTGGAGGTCAACTCTGACCTTGCTGGGTCCTCAGGTAAATAATGATTCCAATTCTCATAGCTTCCACAGAAATTTAAGGAAATTACTGGAAATTAGGTAGCCTATAAAATCAGTGCCCACCCTTAATGCATGGGTTGGGGTTAGTGGGATGGCTCAGCGAGTAACAGTGCGTGCCCTCAAATCTGGCAACTTAAATTCAATCCCACATGGAAAAAGAAAACTGACACCCCTATGTTGCCCTCTGATCCCTACCCATGTACCAAGGTGTGCATGCACACACACACATATAAAGCTTGCCTAAAGATCAGAGTACAGAGCTAAGTCACTAGAGCCCAGGGAGTGGTGGCACACACCTTTAATCCCAGGACTTGAGAGACAGAGGCAGAGAGAGGGATCTCTCAGGATCTCTCAGTTCAGGGCCCCCTGGGCTACACAAGATTAAATCTCTCTGAAAGAGAAACAGTGCTCACACAAAGGTGATCCCAGCACTTGGGATCCCATGCCTTTAATTCCAGCACTAGGGAGGTGGAGACAAGAGTGATGTGGCTGGACAGAGAGAGGAATACAAGGTGGTCCGAGGTTTGGTGTAGACAGACAGTTGCAATCTGGAGATGCAGTCTGAGGACAGAATCACCCCTTTAGTTTGAGCATTGGTAGAGGTAAAAGAATTCCCTAGTGGCCAGCCTCTCTGCTTCTCTGACCTTCAGCATTAGCCCCTATGGGTTTTTATTAAAAAAAAACAAAACTCTGGGTTTTTATTATGAAGACCAACTAGAATTCATGCTACACCAGGATTAAAGGCGTGTGCCACCACCACCTGGCCAAAACATTTTTTTCAATGAGTGAACTGGATTACCTTTTAACGAGCTCTCAAAAACAAGATTCTAGAATGATTTCATGGTTATTACTCAAAGAGTACGTGTTACTGAGATGCGGAAACTCATTGCCCTCCAAGCAAACAATGGCATCTTCAGATCTAGGATCCCTTGTACTAACCGCTACTGTCTGATATCTAAGGGAGCCAGGGTGCTGGGTGGCATTAGCCACTTCCGCAGCAAGGTTGGTGGGAACTGTCATACTGATGAATTCTGGAAGCATATGGTGGAAAGGCACAGAAGGGCCTGACATGTGATGCCTGTAGCTGTCCCGACTCATCCTTGAACAGACAGTTTTACAAGCCCTGTCTTCTTCTCTTTGGTTTTTCAAGACAGGGTTTCTCTGTAGCTTTGCAGCCTGTCCTGGAACTCGCTCTGTAGATCAGGTTGGTCTCGAACTTGCAGAGATCTATCTGCCTCTACCTCCTGAGTGCTGGAATTGAAGACGAGCACCACTACCGCCTGGCCAAGCCCTGTCTTCTTTATGGTTTAAAAACATACCTTACCTTGGCAATAGTGAGATGGCCCAGCAGTTAAGGGTGTTTACCGCTCTCGTAGAGGACCTGGATTTGGTTCCCAGCACCTGTGAGATATCTCACAACCTTCTAACTTATGGGCACTGAGGACATATGGTACACATACAAACATAAATGAAGGATTTATTTAAAAATATTGCTTATCTTGATTTTTCTCAGTGCATATTTGCTTTGTTTTGAAACAGACTCCCCAACATCCCAGGCTGGCCAGTTCAGTACCTGGAACTTGAAACCCTCCTGTCTCCAGTTCCTGAGTGCTAGGATACAGGCATACATCATCTCTCCTATTTTATAAGATGCTGAGCATCAACTTGAGGGCTTTATACATACTAGCCTGCACTCTACCTGCTGGGCTACATCCCTATTCTGAATCTTAAAAGAGGGAAGAGACAGAGAAGAGGTGGGGGAAAGCCTGGAGAAGGAAGGAGACACAGTCTGTGTGACCCAGAGAGACTGCAAAATCTCCTGTGGGAAGTATAGGTGCCCAAGGGACAACCCGTGAGGTCTGCATCCCTTCTCTCTCTCTCTCTCTCTCTCTCTCTATTTAGTGTGTGTTCATGTATGTATGTGGGCATGCATGTGGAAGTCAGAAGAC
>LOJH01007808.1:0-10954 GCA_001685095.1 Ellobius talpinus
AAAAAAGTGTCTGAAATAAAAAAGAAAATTAACTGTGCTATGGATCTCTACATCTGCTCCTATTTGCTGCTGCAGGAAGCCTCTCTGATGACAAATGAGCTAGACATTGATCTATGAGTATGACAGAATATCGTAAAGACTCATTTCATTGAATATTTTGCAATTCATGTTTAGTTCTGCCCTAGGTTTCTGGGCTATCCAGTTTCCACTTCCTGGCCATCGGGCAGTGTCAGGCAGGAGCTCCCTCTCATGACATGGGCCTCAAACTGGAGCAGTCATTGATTAGCCATTCGCACAAGCTCTGAGCCACCGTTGCCCCAGCACATCTTGCAAACATTAGGCAGACCTCAGGAAACCCTGTGGAAGAGGGATGAGAACACGGACCACAGAATTAACTAAGAAGGTCTCATAGCGACTTACAGAGACAGAAGCAGCAATCATGGAGCCTGCATATATCATGTGGTTGTATAGCCTGGGGGTTTTGTGGGACTCCTAACAGTGAGAGTAGGGGTATCTCTGACTCTGTTGCCAGCTCTTTGGACCCTTTTTCTTGTACATTGCCTCATCCAGCATTGATACTAAGTGTTTGTTCCTAGTCTTATTGTGTCTTGTTAAGCCATGCTCAGTTAATGCCACTGAAAGACCTGCTCTTTAATTAGGGGAAATGGAAGAATAGTGGATCTGGGGGAGAGGAGAGTTGGGGCTGGTGGGGGGGCTGGCTCAGAGCACTGGGAGGCTGCAGTTGGGATACATAGTATGAGAGAAGAATAAATAAATATAAAAGAATTAAACAAGAAAAATAAGAAAGTTAACTATGCATCATACTATGTACTGGATCCTTTGAACATATTACTTTGGGGATGGCGAGTCCTGGAGACTCATAGGCTAGGAAATCCCTCTATCCCTAAGCCATATCCTCACCCTTCTTTTTCCACTTCGTATTTTGAAATATATTTTCAATAGGTTGGCCAGGTTGAAGTTGAATTCACTTTGTAGCCCAGGTAAGCCTTGAACTTGTAATCCTCTGACCTTAGCCTCCCAAGTAACTAGGATTGCAGTTATGAGCCACCAGGCATTGCTTTGAATATTACTTTTAATTCTGTGCATAGCGTATTTATTTCTACGTCTTTTTTCTGGTTTTTCAAGACAGGGTTTCTCTATGTTACAGTCCTGGAATTTGCTCTTGTAGACCAGGTTTGCCTCAAACCCACAGAGCTCCGCCTGCCTTTACCTTCCAAGTGCTGGGATTAAAGGCTTGCACAACCACTTCCCAGTTTACTTCTACATCTTAAGTTTGGTGAAACAAAACCCAAGAAGGTTAGGTAAGACATGATCAGGATTTCAGGCCAATAACAGACAACTAGGATCCATGCTCTCTTCTGCTTCATCTCAATGTCATTATTCCTACCATAGATATTTTATAGGTGGGGAAAATGTTATAAAATGATTAATAATACAAAGACAAATCTTGAATTAAAGAAAGTAAAGATAAAATCACTGGTTGCCCAATATATATTAATCCATACAAAATACTTTATTTAAACATGTCACAAATAAGTTGCATTAAAATATCATCTAATAGAAGGTAATACACTCAAAGATGGCTGTTCAGCTCCTGAGAATGCCAAACTGCTGTGAACACCTTCTGAGACACAGGCCTTTACTGCTTTCTCGCTATGTGAGTTGATACACGGGACAGCATGCAGCTCACAGTAATGTTGCATATGTGTTTGCTGCTGTTTTGATTTAATGAAAGTGGCCCCACAGTCCACTTCAGTAATGAATTTCTGCTCCATTATTCTTCTCTGTCTATGGTCTCAACTGGTTGAACCAGGAACGGAAACCTGAGCCGAATTAATTCAGCTGGATTTTCTCTCCTGGGAATCTGCTAGGAGAGTGCTGCATTGTCTCTGTTAATGTGAAACATTGGACAGCTGGGAGTCTGGGAAGACCTTTCTCTATGAGCATAAGTCAAACTATTGAGAAAGAAAAGCTCAGAGGGAGAGCAACAGATACAGAAGAAGACCAAGGAGAGATCAGGAATGCTCAGGGACACCANCCCTTCCCTTTGACGAGGCCATTGAACCCTTTCAAAACTGCTGCTCTCACTTAAATAATTTGCATGTTTCTTACTGACTGTCAAATTTTCACTGATTATGTAAAATAAATGAAAAAATGTTATTTAGATAAATGAAAAAACAATAACAAAGTTTGCCTGTAAAGCATAACACTCAGCTGCCTCACTGGGTGGTATCAATAAATAATTACTGTTTTCTTATCAATGATCAGAAAAAACAAGAAACAGAAATATACTCCAAAGGATAGGGAATACTAAGAAAACCTCTAAGAAACTCAATAACCCATGTTCTAATTCATTTATTTTGGCAGAACTCACAAGGGAAACTTTAAATCGAAGCTGTTCCCTCAATATTCTGGGTAAGCATGATTGCACTCTAAGCTCTCAGCACACACTCTGCACTTAGGAACTTGGGCCTGAACTCGTTGAAAGGCTATCTGTTCATTTTCCTGTGAATAGTGCTACAGTCTAAACAAAACTGTATGGTGATGGATGGAGTAGATTAAAGAGTTCCTCTCACAATTGAGCTTTCCTTATTAAATATATTTTATTAATTCTTTGAAATTTTCATACATGCATATGATGTATTTTGGTCATTCACTCTATCCTCCTGCCTTCTCACATATTCACCTACACACGCCATCTTCCTTCTAATTACATGTCCACTTTGTTTTAATAGCCCACCAAATCCAATTTGTGTTGTCCAAAAAAGATGGTGTTCACCTAGCAGGAGCCACATCCCTAAAGAAAACTGATTCTCCCTTCTGAGAAGCCATCAACTACCAATAACTCCTTAGCTAAGGTGGTTGGTGAGCAGCCTCCCGACACCCCTACCCCCACTTCCACCCCATTCCACTTCAGAATGTGGACTGACTTGATATGCAGATCTGTGCAGGCAACCACAACTGCAGTAGCAAACTTGTCACGTCCAAAAAGGCACTGTCTTTCTTTGGTCCACCTCAGTCTCTATTCTTAACCATCTTTGTGTTCTCTCTTAGGTGACGTTCCCTGAACTTTGCAGGAGGTGGGAGACAGATGTCCCATTTGCGGCTGTGAGCACTCCACAAATGCAATCAAAATTTCTGTGACAACACTAGAGCTGACGCTGCTGATGGGGATGCAAGTGAGCCGGTTCTGTGGTTGTAACGGGAGAGCAATCGTGGCCCTCCCGTATGGCCCTGTGGTGGCACGGGTGAGGGAAACATACCCCACGCAAACCTCTTGCCAGCTAAGGCAGGCAGGAGAGCTGGCCCTGGTAGCCTGAATGTGGGTTACCTGGACCGGAGGCCATGAGAGCAGGAGAGCAGGCAGCTCCTGGCTGCCTGGTGCCTTCAGTGAACTAGCAGAGCAATGCTGGAGAATTCACCCAGATGACAAGAACAAGGGCAAGCTGGCAGGCTGACCAACCCAGCCACCACCCAGGCCTGAGACAGCCCACCCCAATGTACACCTCACCTATGAACTATTGGACCTGCAGAGCTACAGAACCTCCATGACACAAGGCAGCAATAAAATATCCCAGAGGAGACCCAGTGAAGGCCCAGGATTGATAGTGTAGCAGAAGCCACAGGCCTTGAACCATACTGATGACTCACTGTGATGAACACTTACAACTGAAGGAGTATGGACTAAAGGGATACTTGTTGATGGAGACTACACTTTTGTTTCTGGCCACTCAGACCCAAATAATCACACAAGAACTATATTGATTACAACAATGCTTGCCCAGTGGCTCAGGTATATTTCTACCTAGTTCTTACATCTTAAATTAACCCATTTCTAGTAATCTGTGAATCGCCATACAGCTGTGGCTTACTGGTAAAGTTCTGGCAGTCTTCTCCTATGGCAGTTACATGACGTCTCCTTGACTCCACCTACTCTCTCTCTCTCTATATATATATATATATATCTCTGTTCAGATTTTCCTCCTGCCTTTACTATGCTAAGCCATTGGCCAAAATAGCTTTATTCATCAACCAATAAAATCAACACATACACAGAAGGACACCCCACATCATATACTGTAGGACTTACTGGGCCACACTACAGTTTCCCCACAAGACTTTTTGTTTGACTGGTTGTTTGGTTGTTTGGTTTTATTTTTATTTTTAAATTTTGCTTTTTTGTATGGGTGTTTGCAAGGTCACAGGATGGAAGTGAGGGGACAGGGAGCTGTGTGGGATCAGGATGAATGATATGAAAACCACAAAGGAGCAATAAAAGTTAAAAATTAAAAAAACTGAAGAAATGATACAGCTGTTGGTCAAAAGAAAAAGACTGAAAATAGACTATGAACATTGACTATTTACCATGGATTATTACTATTAATGTGATTATACACAGTAATACAGATATTAATAGAGTCTTCTAAAAGGTATGTGTGACTGAGCAAGGTACTTCTACTTCTCCCAAGAATTCCCATTTTTAGTCCCAACTCTGACAACTCAAAAAGAAACGTGAGTCTCTGAGCACTGCCACGTGGGTTCTCTGCGCACTGTACTTCCCAAGTCGTCATTTTCTTATGTGAAGCTTATTAAGAAAAACATGGGAATCAAAAGCAGATTAAAAGCCATACTTCCCTTGATTTTATGTTAAAAGGAATTGCCTGACTAAGTGATCCTGTTAGTCTAGTGTAGATGAATCTCCTGCCCCCTGAGGATTGTTTCTAATGAATGGCTTGGATATGAGCTTTGATAGCACATGTGTTCCGTAGCTATAAAATTTTCAGGTTGATTTCCACTGTCTATAAAAAAGGAAAATCCACAATTTATACCAATTTTATTTTGTTTTAATAGTGAGACATGGGGTCTCTTGTTCACCACTGCCTATGCCATAATGGCTGGTCCATAAACACATGGGAAGGCTTCAGACCCCACCTCACTAGAGTTCTGTAATTCCAAATGTACACCCCATTTAATGGGAGTTCTGGGATCACAGATGCACACCCCACTTCACAGGAGTTCTGGGATTACAAGTGTATACTGCACACTATGGGAGTTCTGGAGATACAGATGTACACCCCACTTTATGGGAGTTCTGGAGATACAGTTGTACACCCCACATCACGGTAGTTCTGGGACCACAAGTGTATACTCCACCTCACGGTAGTTCTGGGACCACAAGTGTACACCCCACCTCACGGTAGTTCTGGGATCACAAGTGTACACCCCACCTCACGGTAGTTCTGGGATGATAGATGTACACTATTGTCTCTGGCCTGAGGTGGGTTCTGGAAATAAAAACTCAAACTATTTCCACAACCTTTTATTTAATGTTTTATTTAAATTGCATAAAGATAAAACTAATTTAAGCCAACAGTGCATCTTTAGGTACTCTTTTTCCTTCAAAAAGAAGTCACTGCATTACTGATGAGGAAAATTCCACCAGCCCCCTTCCTGCTCTGTAACAACTAGAAATTATCTAGAAAGGGAAAGCTTAATGTTTTGAGCCCTAAAACGTCCTTTATTGCTATAAATTATAAAATCTAGCTCCTTCTACCTATGCCCTAAGAACTGTTAATTCTGGAAAACTGTTCACGTGTTAAATACAATGAAGTGGGTAGGAGAACTGGCTCAGTGGTTTAAGTGCACTTGCTGCTCTGCCAGAGGATCGAGGTGGCAGCTCACAACTGTTATCTGTAACTCCAGCCCCAGGGGTTAGGATGCCCTCTTCTGGCCTCCTTGGCAATGCCCATGTGGTGCACAGACATACAAGCAGGCAAAACACTCATACATGTAAAAACAAATAATTAAAAAAACTCTGCTTTATGGAAAGAGACATTCAAACATTTTCAAAACTATTTTACTCTTTAGTTGCACTTAATGTTCCACTTACATAATTATTAACTTTTTTCTTTATTCCTTTTCATCTAAGATTTAATTAATTTTATTTTACATGCATGAGTGTTTTGTCTGCATGTTTATATGTGCACCATTTGCATGTCTGGTATCTACAGAAACCAAAAGAGGGTGTCAGATCCCCTCGGACTAGAATTACAGGCCTTGTGAGCCAGCATAGGGGTGATGGGAACTGAACTGACCTCTGCAAGAGCAGCCAGCACTCTTAACTGCTGAGCCATCTCTCCAGCCTCTAGCATCTGCTCTTACCAGTTCAAAATAACAGATTTTGTGGGCTGGCCTTAATACGTAAGTATGACATGGTACATTGATCCCATAGGAGATTACATAACAAATATCTGAAAAGCAGCTTACAGCAGAAACTCCAGTCTGTTAGCTCAGAAACTCTTGAACTTCTCTTTCTGTTATGAAAATACTTATTTCCTTATTGAAGGTTTAGCCCAGTGGTTCTCAACCTGTGGGTCGTGACCCCTTAGGTCACATACCAGATATTTACATTGTAATTAATAACAGTAGAAAAATTACAATTATGAAGTGTCAGCAAAAGAGTTTTATTGTTGGGGCTCACCATAACATGCAATGTATTGAAGGATCACAGCATTAGGAAGGTTGAGAACCACTGACTTAGTCCATACATTCATAGACACAAAACAAAACCATACATTCTTAACATCCACAAGCTATAATAGATGTGAGATCTCAAACTGCTGCTCATAAACTTTTCATTATTCTCCAAGGTACCACATTAAACCTTTAGGTATATTTTCTATCTAATTTATAGTTTCAAGTCCAAAAACACTTTTGGGTTTCCACACAAGTGAATAAGTCAATCACTGAGAACACGTACTTTGGAAACAGATCAGTCTGAACCCAAATATTGCTGGTTCTGTTCATTTGTCCAAGCTGTTAACCTCTTAGGTCTAAAATTTCACAATGGAGATGACAGGATCATCTCATAAGACCCACAGGATGGTTAAACAAAACAAAGGTGTTTATTATGCCACCAATACAAGGTAAGTAAAGGTACAAATGGTTGTACTTACCTATCCTGCCAGCCAACAATCGAAAATAATTCATTGACACAGACACCCTGAAGGAAAAACAAGCCACTGCACCCCTCCAGACAGGAGTCGTGGAAAAGGCAAGCTTGGTGACTGGGTTCTCAATTTTATTTTTCTTTCCATCTTTGATTCTTACTTTTATCACATTTTGTGACATGCATTGAAACACTTCTTTTTACGTAATTTTAAGAACACAAATACAATGATTCTATAAATGGAAATATAACCTAGGCCTTCGAGGTTGCATGGTTGCTCCTCCCAACTCAAACGACAAAGCTGAAGGTGTATCTGTTTTTAATTAAAACTCTAAATCCCTCTGGCCAAATCCAGAGGACAATCGCATATCAAAATGACAGATGAATTGTCAGATAACCACTCCCCACAAATAATTTCCTTGCAGGAGTTGGAAATGACATTGATTGAGAAACAGCAGGCTATTACTCACAAAGGCTGTTAGCTGAGCCGTCCCTCGCTCCCCAGGGTAGCATTCCAGCATTCAGTGCCAGACCAGCACTGAGGCGTGCTCTGCAGGAGAGCACGTCCACCCGAGGCGGCACTTCCTGTAAAGCCTCTGCGGTGAGGAAACAGGCTCATACGTCTTTGTCCAGAGAATCCATTTTCCACTTAGTTTCCCCAGCCCCTGACAGATGAAGGAACGTTCTTCCAATCACTCAAATTCCAACCAAGAAAGAAGAAAAAATGAAGTCTAATTAACCTGCTGGTGGAAAACTGAAGCTACGATTCTCCAGCGTAAAAGGATTCTGAACACTGGAAAATGAGTCTTGGACAGTCCATTAATATTAACGCCTCAGGCAAAACGCAGGTGCATCTGGCCACTTGGTTAAAAAACATTCTGAACCCCTCTGACGTTATCCACCCTGGGGGTGACAATTCCTCCCAAAGGAGGAACCTCCATTAAAGATTAGACTTTCAAATACTAAACAGGGAGAATTGAAAGTTTCTAGAATGCCAAAGTGTGCCTTGTCCTTAAATATGAAACATGAATTACTTACCTCCTTCCCCAGAACCCAAAGGCTCCATTAACATTGACTTCCCTTCCTCTACACACATCATTTATCCCTCTATGTTTGAGTATAATATAATAATCAAGGACTATAACAGAATTCTCTTCCTTTGCATTCTTGGTTTCTTTACTTTTTAGAAGAACATATACCACAAATATATCTCCCACATCCTGAGAACAGATGAACAACAGCCTTTATATTGAAACTATATAAAAAGGAACTATTCTCTGTACGTGTCTCTTTTTTTACTATAATCTCCTAAGTAAGATCTACGCCAAACAAACATCTTGGAAGTATTATGCATGACATTGCCTTGGAAATTGCACTTCTGTTTTTAATCTAATGTGTTTGTATTTCAATAAGACCCAGCATGAAATGTCTGTGGCTAAATTTGAGAGTGGGTTTGAGTTGATATTATTTAAAGGTGAAGGCACTTTGTTTCTGCCAAATATTAATGTGTTATCTACCTCTGGAATCAGAACCTTTAAAGTACGTCACTTCATGTAACGAAGGTAGCATTGTAAATCAGTGAGAAAAGCAGGGATCCTGTCAAATCGTGTTAGAAAAACATAAAGAGAAAACATTAAGTCTTTCACATTAACAAATCAAAGATCTAAAAGATAAAGGAGCAGGAAATTTGCTGTGAGTTTATGTACGTCTCCACAAAATGTCAGAGAAGCTATACCCATGGAGTCTCACCAACATGGTTGTCTGACCATGGCCTGAACAAGGAAGACACCAATAGGCATGCTATTGTGAAAGGGGAAGACTCACAAGGCCTCAACCCTACACAAAGGACAGGCAACTAAAAAGTGTGGAGAGCAAGAGAAAGAGTCTTCCCCAGGGAAGAGCACACCAAGTGATTATCCAATACCAGCCTGAGAACACATACACGAAAATAACACTATACCGACTGAAGAGGTTGCATTTATATATTAGGAAGATATGTGACAACATTTAAAGAAAAAGAGGCCTTGAAAAAAGTGAATATAATATAGATGTTTGATAAAACATATTTTGTGGCATTCATGCAATTTAATAAGTTATCAATATGTATTTTTGCACAGTTTGGGATAAATTGTTTTTCTAACACTGTCAGCACATTTAGATATTGTCTTTTTTGCTTTTCTTTAAGACAAGCATTTGCAATGGCACCAGGGTGGCCTCAAACTCACTAAGTCAGCTTTGATCTTACTGTGCCTCTGGCCTCAAGGTCTTCATGCTGAGATGATAGGTATGTGTGGCCTCGCATGGCTCATATAGTGTCTTTAAGACAGTGTTGCTTGCCTTGTAGGGAAGACCAAGCATTCAAAGTCATCCTGACCTATGTAGAAAGACCCTGTCTCAAATCACCAAAATGAATTAAAAGACAGGTATAGAAGAAGAAGTGAAATGAAAATAGGAGAAAAAATGAAGGAAGGATGATAAAAACTTGAAAAATAAAAACAAATATTCTATAGTAATAGTTTAAGGAAGTAGCAAATTCGCAACCTATTTTTAAATTGTATTATTATTGTTGCTGCTGTTATTGTAGGGTATTATGAAGGAGGTGATGGGGTTAAGCATGCCATAGCATGCACGTATGGAGATCAGGGAGCAAGTCTGCAGAGTCTGTCCTCTTCTGCCTTCTAAATCTGATCCAGAGATTTAACTCAAGTCCTCAAGCTTGCTTGGGAAGCACCTTTACCCACCAAGCCATCTTGTCGTCTCCTCACAACCTGTTAAAGGTCTGGTTCCTAAATCCCCCATTCAATGTGGAGGCAGATCTAAATAAAGTTCTATAGAGCAATGATAAATACTGACCATCAACTTAGCAAAATCTGTACTCGCCTAGGATAGCAACCTCTGGGCATGCCTATCAAAGTTTCTAGACTGGGTTAATAATTCAAAATACAAAGACCCACACTAAATGTGGGCAACACCATTCCATGGGCTCGTGGAATGAGAACTTTGTCTCTCACTGCTTCCTGCCTGTAGACCTGGCTTCCTCAAGCTCTAGCAGCTATGAATTCCTGGCAGTGCGGGAGGAGCTTACTCCCCGCTGTGAGCCAAAACAGTCATTTCTTAAGTGGCTTTTGTCAGATATTTTGTTACAATATGGTAAGTAACTAACATGTGGTAAAGAATAAAAAAATTAAATTGTCCCATAGAAAAATAAAAATCATGAATTTACTTATATCCTGTGGTGGGCTAGATAGCAGTCACTTAAAATTCAGAAGCAATAGAAAAAAGAAATAAAAACTTAAGAGTCAGGAGGTGGTGGCACATGCTTTTAATCCCAGCATTTGGGAGGCAGAGGTAGGTAGATCTCTGTGAGTTCAAGGCCAGCCTGACCTACAGAGTGAGTTCCAGGACAGTATCCAAAGCTACGCAGAAAAACCCTGTTTCAAAAATTAATTGATTGATTTATTGATTGATTGATTGATTGGTTAAAACTTAAAATTTTATATAGCAAAAAATAAAATAAAATGAAATTTCTAATTTATATAATAGACAAAGGGATAATATACCCTATGATATAAAGATGCCCTAAATTTGGGATAAAAATATAAATTTGTTATTATGAATAACAAAGTATAGAAAAGAAGTGAGGATATAAAAAAATTATCAAATTTTCTTAAGAATTCAAAGTGGATTAAGATATTACTTTTTCATCTATAAAAAATCACTGACAATATATTATTTTATTACAGTAGAACAAACTACAGGGGTACATCAACAGATCTACACAGAAACACACATACTAATCCATAGCTATGAACAAGATCAGGGATGCATCAACAGGTCTACACAGAAACACACATACTAATCCATAGCTATGAACAAGATCAGGGACGCATCAACAGGTCTACACAGAAACACACATACTAATCCATAGCAATGAAAAAGATCAGGGATGCATCAACAGATCTACACAGAAACACACATACTAAT
>LOJH01007808.1:10986-30460 GCA_001685095.1 Ellobius talpinus
AAAAAGATCAGGGATGCATCAACAGATCTACACAGAAACACACATACTAATCCATAGCTATGAAAAAGATCAGGGATGCATCAACAGATCTACACAGAAACACACATACTAATCCACAGCTATGAACAAGATCAGGGATGCATCAACAGGTCTACACAGAAACACACATACTAATTAATAAAAATCAGCTGTGCACTTTCCCTTTGACTCATAAATCCCACATCTAGGAATCTATCCGAAAGTGACAAATTCTGAAACATTTTACATATGACAGTATTCATTGCAGAATTACTTTTCATATTAAAATCTTAAATTAACAGCTGTAGGGATTGGTGCCACTATTTGGGAAGGTTGTAGACCTTTAGGAGATGGAGCCTGGCTAGAGAAAGTAAGTCAGTAGGGACGGGCCTGAATGCAGACGACCAGCCAGCTTCTCGCTCCGGCCACCACGCTCTCTACTCATGATGGGCTATGTTCATCTGGAACTGTGAGACAAATATGACATTTTATCCCTTAGGTTGCTTTCATCAGGATATTTTATCAGAGCAATAAGAAAATAACTAACAGACACACCAGTACTTTGAATTAGCCCAGTTGAAAATATCACTTGTAAAATCAAGAAAACCAAATTTTAAAGCAAATAAAAGTTATTCACTATAAACAAATAAAACATCATGACCAAAAGCAACTTGGGAAGGAAAGAGTTTATTTCAGCTTGCAGCTTTCCCGTCATGCTCTGTCATTGAGGGAATCAGGACAGTAACTCAAGGCAGGAACCTAGAGGTAGAAGCCAATGCAGTGGACATGGGAGAATGCTGTTCACTGACTTGCTGCAATTGCTCTCTAATACTGACCAGCACAACTGTCTAGGGGTGTCACGGCCTGAAATGAGCTGGACCCACCAACATCAGTCATTAGTAGAGAAAATACCCCACAGGTTGATCTGATGGGAACATTTTTTCAATTGAGGTTTCCTCTGCCAAATGTCTCTAGCTTGTGTCGAGTTGACATAAAACTCATCAATATAATTGACACCTTGTAAACCTGACACACAAATACATCACTATTTTAACTATGACATTTTATCACTTATTCTCATGATGATATAATAATATTAATATCACAACTTTTCAAAGTCCCAGTCTTTAAAAACTCAAACACTTTGAAAGTTGATCTCTTTACAAATGTCCAAAGTCTCTTTCAAAGTGCAAAACCTCTCTAAAAGATACAAGGTCTCTCCAAAATTTCAAAGTTTCTCTAAGATACCCAAGGTCTCATAATTGTGAGCCCCTATAAAATCAAAAAAATAAATAGTTCCTTACTCCAAGATTGAAGAATTGGGGCAAACTCACAATCAAATCAAAGCAAAACCAAAATGTAACAGTGAAAAAGTTCAGTGGGACCCACTCATGATTCTCTGGACTCCCAAGGGGCTAAGCAGCATCATGTCTCCAGTTCTGTCATTCAAAGTAATACACACAGCTTGTCTCCTAGGCTCAGACTGGTTCCACTCTACAGCTGCTGTCCTTGGTGGTCCTCCCACAGTATTGGCATCTCCAAAATGCTGGAATCCCTCTGCAACTGGTCTTCACCTTCACCAACAGTCTTTCCTGGGCTATTTTCCAGGACTCTGAGCCTGCCATGTGGTGCTAAGCCTTATTCCATGAAACCTTCAATCCTGGGGTTTCTGCTGCAGCTGAGACTGCACCTTCTTCCATGGCCTCTCCAGGCTTCTCACGGTATAAAGCCTCAGCATCTCTTAACAACCCCTTCACGCCTGCAAGCCAGCAGCTCCTGGGAAACTCTTACACATATCAAGTTCATCTGCCATTATGTGTTACAGCCTTGGACCCCTGGAACCACAGCTTCTGTTTACTGACCCTGAGGGAATATTTCCAGGAGATTTTGCCTCTATGATGCTGTTTTCTTTTTAATTACCAGTAGTTTCTCAGTTCAGATAACCAGCATCAATTATCCTAGAAAAGCAAGTTTAACTGTAGTGGTTCTAGTCTCTTGTTACTCACAGATAATTCTTCAAGCCCAGCTGACAAGCACCATAAATTCTTACTTCAAAATATTGAACAACCCCAGTAGAGTCTACATGGGTCTCTAAAACTTCTCTCTGAAATTTCACAAATCAGTCCTAGGTCATCTTTACTGCTCTCAGTATTATCTCCTCTCTGTTTCCACAATAGCTTATTAAGTTCTAAACACTCAATGGCTTTTCTAGCCCAAAAGTACCAGAGTCCTTCCACAATCCTCTCAAAAACATGATCAAATCAAAACTGTCATGGCAACACCTTACTCCTGGTACCAGTTTCTGTCTTAAAGTTTCTAGCACTGTGACAAAAAAAAATCCAAAAGCAACTTGCAGAGACACAGGTTTATTTCCACCTACAACTCTCAGGTCACACTCCGTCACTGAAGGAAGTCAGGGCAGGAACCTGGAGGCAGGAACTGAAGAAGAATTCATGGAGTAATGGAGCTTATAGACTTGCTTACTTGTTTTCATGGATTACTCATTCTACTTTCTCACACCATCCAGGGCCATCTGCCCAGGGGTGGTACCACCCCTCACGATATAGGCCTGTTCACCTCAGTCATTAATCAAGAAAATACCCCCATGAACCTAGCTGTTGGGGTCATTTTTAATAGAGCTTCTTGCTTCCCAAATGACTCTAGATAGTGTCAAGTTGACCAAAAAAAAATAGCCAGAACACTTAACACATACTAATCAGTAAGTGTTATACACTACAGAACAAATGGTAAATCATACGACCATTTCAAAAGATACAGAAAAGGCATTTGATGGAATTCAACATTCTGTCATAGCTGAAACTTCTGGCAGTTGGGTCTATAAGAATTCATGCTGAACACAACAAGGGCATAGCAAGCCCACAGATAACAGCATATCCAATGGTGAGAAGCTTTCGTATTTTCATTTGCGGAAAGGATGAAAATAAATAGGACCACAATCGTGGCTTCAGTTCTACATAGTCTAGGGTATCATAGCCAGAGCAGCTAAAGGAGAAAAAAAGTAACCTAAAGTCTCTTGTGAACATTTAAAACTATTGGATGAATTTAGTAAAGTTATAGGAAATCAACATGTATACAACTACCACTGACATTCTTGTTAAAAATAATGGCATTTCACATGTGTATAATGAGGCTTTTCCTCATACTCATCTCTAGCACCTGTTCTTGGCATCACACATGCAAACACTGGTTCCCCATCCTTCCTCAAAGAGTCTCTCTCTGCATTCATGCCATTTATTCTTGCATGTATGTATATATCTGAGTTTACATAAGTGTTTTGTATATGTGGCAGATTATATAAAGTTTACCTCTCTGCATTCATGCCATATATCCATGCATGTATGTATATATCTGAGTTTATAAAAGTGTTTTGTATATGTGACAGACTATATAAAGTTTACCTTTTATACATGTATTAACCATGATTCTTCAAAGGAATCCAACAAAAAAGATATATAGTACAAGATTGAACCAAGCATTGTGGGATAAGTAGCCCCACAATGGCTGTCTATACACTAGAGAGTCTGAAGACCCAGTGGAGCTCAGTTGACAAGACTGAATACCTCACCAGTTCCAACCTGGTGCCAAATTTCTGGAGGGTTCCTGGAGAGCTACTGCTCTAGTCAACATTGGAAGCTGAGAAAACCGAGTTTTAATGTCACAGAGGATGGCAGCAATAGCAGCATCAAAACAGATCCATTCATAATTGACAATGGCAAGCAGTAAAAAGGCAGCTCCACCTTTTTCTCTTCATATCTGGGACACACCAGAAAGTGGTGCCCACTCTGAGGAAAAGTTCCTGCACCCACCCCAGAGTTAATCTTAGAGATATCCTTAGAGACCCACCAGCAGATTATCTCTTGGTTAGTCTTATATCCAATCAAGGTTTGTGTGTGTATGTGTGTGAGAGAGTGTGTGCATGTGTGTGTATGTGTGAGTGTGTGCATGTGTGTGTGTGTAGTGGTGGTGGTTGGAATGAAGATGGCTCCCATTAGCTCATATATTTGGATGTTTGGTCTGTAGCTGATAGACTGTGTAGGAAGGATTGGGAGGTGTGGCCTTTTTAGAAGAGATGTGTCACTTGGGGTGAGATTTGAGGTTTCAAGAGCCCATGTCATTCAAGTTAGGTATTTCTCTGTCACATACATGTGGATTAGGCATAAACTCTCAGCTACTGCTCAGCACCATGCCTGCTTGCCTGCCACCGTGTTCCCCACCATGATGATAATCAAGTCCCATCATATGCTTTCTTTTATAAGTTTCTATGGTCATTGTGTCTCTTCACAGCAATAGAAAAATAATATATATATATTATATATACTCTCACATACACATATACACATACACTCACACTGAGGATTATTATTTTAAGGTGTGTGACTTTTCCTTATGCTGCATTTGTTTAACTCCGTGTAGCTGTGATTCTTTGCCGGATGGTTCTAAAGAACTGGATGGCCAATGGTGAGGCAGGAGCATGGATAGATGGGGCTGTCAGGCAGAGAGTATAAATAGAAGAAGAAACAAGAAAGAGAGAAACAACGAGAGAACAAGGAGAGGGGGAAGTCAGGGCCAAGCACCCAGTCAGCCATGGAGTAGAGTGAAAGTAAGATATACAGAAGTTAGAAAAGAAAAAAGCCCAGAGGCAAAAGGTAGTCAGGATAATTAAAAAAAAAAAGCTGGCAAGAAACAACCCAAGCTAAGGATATATGGTAAAAATGGCAGAAGTTTCTTTTAGGCCATTTCAGAAACCAATGAAATTTTGTCCTAACAAAAGACAAAAGCATATTTTAAAATCTACTATTCTAACACAATCCAAAAATTTACCAATTTGATAATTACATGCTGAAGAAAGACAAGAAGGAAAATACTATTGTTTTCTGTAATTAAACCACTATATTTCTAGGAGAGCAGAAAAATTTGAATGTACAGCAAAAAACACTGCAGTTCACAACATACGATAAAAAAGTCTGAGCTGAGACATTTCACGTACATTCACTAGTGGATTCTAACTTGCAAGGCTCATGAGCTGGATCACAAATGATTATGCCAGAAACAAAGCTTTCTGGGTGCTAATGCCAAAGAAACACTTCCCAGAAAATTCTGCCTTAATGATGTTGGTCTTTTCTTAATCATGGCAGATTATTCAACCCCACCTAGCAAGTGCCAATTGTCCCAGCAAAGTAAAAATTTTACTTTAGTGGTTCTATTCTCTTGTTAATCACAGAAAATGCTTCCAGCCAAGTTGACCAGAACCACAGATCATTAATTCAAAATACCTCTCCTATGACCCTATTAGAGCTTCTAATTCTGCTTCTCTCTGAAACTTTATAAGCTAGGCCTCCACCACCAACGTCTACGGTTTCACAATAGCTCATTTGATGAAGGAAGTTACAAAATAATCCCACACTAGTTCAGAATTACATATATATAATAAAGGGTTGTTTATTTAAGGATAGACTCACAGATCACAGTCCTAGATCACAGTCCTTTGCACAAACGGGGAACAGGAACCGAATCTAGCAGCCAGAAGTGCAAGCCAGAAGTGAGAGCCAGAAGCAAGAGATAGTGAGTGCACACTTTACAGCTGCATTCATAGTATAAGAGACCATGCCCAAGTGAGCTGGTATATTGAAGGCTATTGGTTGAAGGAGCTCCCATGGCACCTCCTCCTTTTGTTTAAATAAGAGAGTTCCAAACCAAATACAAAAACTATATATACTAGGAACAGATATCAAGTATAAGATTAAAATTACAACCAGAATAAACAAAAATAAGCAAGGAACATATGCTAAATGTTTTAATGAACATTCTATCCTAAGGAATCTAAATCTTGTATTGGAAATGGCTTGGCTAGATCATAAGAGTACAGTAACTATGACTATCTAATCTCCAACCCCATTGAAGGCCTGAGAAGGGAGATAATATTACTTGAGTAGGCAAGAAGTGCAATAAAGCAGCTTCCAAAATAGGAAGTAGATGACAGAGACAACTGGCTGGCTGAGCAATCTCCCAAAGTCTCATTTGCAATGTTGAAGCAGCCAACTTTGGCTAAGGCCTAGAGTAAAAGACAGACCATTTTCAGAGGCAGGAAAATTTTCAGAACCAACTTACCCTGTCTTGGCAAGATTTGACAGTCTTTTTTCTTATATCCCGCTTGTCCAATCTGGACATCACGCACTTTGTCAGTGGTCAAGGCATGGGCAATTCCTTGCATCTGATTGTGTGAATATTATGTTCCTGGAGAGATATCTTACCCGTTAATCTATCATAACTTTTCAACAGATTCTAATTGTTAAATTCAACAGCACAAATTCCTTCAGATAATTTTGTCAAATTGACTCTGTCCCTCTCCATAGTATTCATCTTCTCAACTAGCTGTCCATTATTAGTCTGTAAAGACTGTGTTATTTCTAAAAGTGCCTCATTCTTGGTCCTGTTGTCAAACCAATTTTTAATGAGATAATATGAAAAACAAGACTAATTTCTAGAATCAAATATAGGTATATAGATGGAAAATCACATAAGCCTTGTAGAATACCATCCATAGTATAAGCAAAACAATTATTGAACTCCTGGATAGTTATGTTATCAGTAATTTTGTAGTTTTCAGATCTTACCTGTCCCAAGGCAGTTACAATGAATGGGAATAGGTGTGATAATTGTTATTGGCCAGCAGATGTCACAGTTGCAGCCACGTGGCCTAGAGACGCTAGCACCAGAGAACAGCAAGTGTTGCTTACTTGGGAACTGAAAAATATGCTTTGTTTAACAAATTAAGAGCAGTTATTAAGGCGATCAAATGATTCCAAGAGTTGGGACCTAGGATAAAGTGAAAACCCAAAGTTTTCATTTAATGCAAGTTGCAGACTATGTGCGCTGGGGGGATCGCAGGCAGAAGCATGTAGACTGGCATGTAGAGCACCCAGGGGCAGCTTGTGGGTCGCAAACCAGGGAGTGCTGAGCAGCAGCCTGCTTCATCTGGGTGCCACCTAGAGCTGCTGGCAGGAGAGTCAGTGCTCAATGTGCCACGTGGCTGGTGAACCAACCCCAAAAGAAGGTGGGCTGGTCCCCGCATTTGGGCACCAGATGATGAAGGAAGTTACAAAATAATCCCACACTGGTTCAGAATTACATATGATAAAGGGGTTATATATTTAGGGGTAGACTTACAGATCACAGTCCTTTGCAAAAACCGGAAACAGGAACCAAATCTAGCATCTGAAAGCAAGACCCAGAAGAAAGAGTGAATGTACGCTATACAGCTGCATTTATTGTATAAGAGACCACATCTAAGTAGGCTGGTATCTTAAAGGGTCTTTGCTAAAGCAGCCCCCACAGCACTCATTAATCCCTGAGCACTCACAGTTTTTCAACCTCAGACTTCCAGAGTTCTTCCACAGTCCTCCCAAAACATGGTCAGGTCTGTCGCAGCAGCGCTCTACTCCTGCTGACAATGTCTTTGGGACTTTAGAGCTATGGTAAACACCATGACCAAAAGCTACTTGGAGAGGAAAGGATTGATTTCTGCTTACAACTTCCAGGTCACATTCTATCACTGAGGGAAGTCAGAGTAGGGACTCAAGGCAGGGAACTGGAGTCTGAACCTGAAGCAACAGCCGTGTCAGAGCACTACTAATAGTTGGTTCCTCCAGTTTCTCTCATCCTGCTTTCCTATGTACTAGGACCACCTGCCGAGGGGTGGCACCACCCACCATGAACTGCCCTCTCACATCAGCACTAATAAGAAAATGCAACACAAGTTTGGCCACAGGCCATTTGCTCAACTGATATTTCCTCTTTCCAAACAGCTTTAGCTCAAGTCAAGTTGATGTAAAACTAGGCTGCCCAAGGCCCTGCCCCTCGCCAGGGCAGCACAACTGAGCCAACAGCTATAGTACAGACGTATGAGCCAGGCCCAACGTGACCATGGGAGCGCTGACCCCACTTCTCATCTGGTGACCAAACCCTACAGCTGCACAGGCCCAGACCCAGGGTTATGAGGTTATGACTTGGCTGGCCCCAACGTCTATCTCATCAATGACCTGCTGGAGCATGCGAAGGGACCTTACCAGCAGGCCCAAAGCTGCAGGATCTCCACAACACAGGGCACCAGAGGGATGTCCAGCAAGAGTCCTAGTGGGGGTCCAGCATCGGAAACGTAGTGGACACCAGGGGCCTCAAACCAGACCAATGACTCTTCACAACAAACACTTACAAGTAGAGATGTATGAACAAAGGAGTACACAGCATGACTTGTTGGGTCGCACTGCAGTTTCTATGACGAGATTTTAATTCCTTCCCTTTTTTTATTTTAGTCATTTTATTTTCTTCCTTTTTTTCTCTTGAATTTTGTTTAATTTGGAGGGAGTGCAGGGGCAGATACAAAGCAATAGGAGACTAATTGGATCAAGATACATGATGTAAAAACACAATAGATAAATAAATAAATGCAAGTTAAAAACAAACAAGGAAAGGGGAAAAACTTGCCTGCACAAATACCTTAGATTCATTGTATGTTTGATTTTGAATTAATTTTTGGTTATTGCATAGGATTTCACCATTGCCATATTTATCACAAACCCCCCACTCAGTTATGTGACTTCATGACACTCAGTTTAAGAATCTATAATTTGAAATATATAGAGTACTGCCTTTAGGTTATATTTAAATACGTTATTGCCATATAGAAGATGTTTAGGAAACCACATATTTTGGTATCTGTGGAAGAGCCTCTACAGTTACCAAGGGGTATCTCGTATTACCTACAAAGCTACTGTATTAATCAGGGTTATCAAGAGAAATAGAACCAAGAGGAAATATTGATAGATGCGAGATACATGGCAGACTGATGGTAGATAGATATACAGACAGATGATAGATAGATAGATAGATAGATAGATAGATAGATAGATAGATAGGAAGATAGAAGGTAGCTAGAAGGTAGATAGATAGATGATACATAGATAATAGATAAGATAATGGTTGATTGATTTTTTAAAAAATTAATTAATGTAAAGGCCTGGCACTGTTCATGCCTTTAATCACAGCACTTGGGAGGCAGTAGCAGGCAGATCTCGGTGAATTCAAGGCCAGCCTCATTTACATAGAAAGTTCCAGGACAGCTAGCATTACATAGGGACCCTGGCTCAAAAATTATTATCATTATTAGTATTACTATTACTATTATTATCATTACTGTGATTATGAAAACTGGGAAGCCCTACATTAGACATGTGAAAGCTAGAGAAACAAGGAGAACAAAAGAATGTTTGTTCCAGGGGTCTGGAGAGATGGCTCAAAGGTTAAGAGTACTCACTGCTCTTCCAGAAGTCCTGAGTTCAATTTCCTGCAACCACATGGTGACTCACAACCATCCATAATGAGATATGGTGTCCTCTTCTGGCCGGCAAGCATACATGCAGGCAGAACACTTTATACATAATAAATAAACAAATCTTTAAAAAAATATTTACCACAGCGTCAAGACTACATAAACATGGCATACTTCCTAGTCTAAGAGTGAAAACTGAGAGCCTAGCAGTCAGTCTACTTGCAAGTCCCAACTTCTAGAGGTTGAAAGAGATGGAGTTCTGGTATCCAAAAGAAGAAGAAAGTGTCCTAACTCTGATGGTTAGCTTCACTTGTCAACTTGACACAATCTAGAGTCACCTAGGGAAAGAATTAATCTAGATTAATGATCTAGATTAGATTAGTCTGTGGGTACATCCATGGGTGATTATCTTCATTTTGCTAATTTGGGCCGTAGAGGTGACTCACTGGCTAAGACTGCAAGTACTGTTCTTACAGTGGACTCGAAATCTATTCTTAGAACCCTCATCAGGCAGCTCACAATGACTATAACTCCAACCTCAGAGAAACTGGTGCCCTCTTCTGTCTTTGTGGGCACGTTCACTCACATGCATATACACATACACATGCACACGCACACTTACAAATAAAATAAATATTTAATTACGTTCATTCTGAGCTGTATAAGAATGAAGAAAGTATGCTCTGTGCACTAATGCATTGCTCTCTGCTCCTGACTATGGATGGAATATGACCAATTGCTCCAAGAGCCTGTTGCCTTGACTTCCCTGCAGTGATAAACTGCATCCTAGAACTCTGATCCAAATAAATCCTTTCTCTTTTAAGTTGCTTTTGTCAGGATATTTGATCACAGTGACAGGAAACAATACTGAAACTGTGCTTCTACTCTTTGTTCTTTCTGAACCTCCAGTCAGATATATGGTGCCCAACAACCCTGAAGAAGAATCTTCTCCACACAGCCCAATAACATGCTTGTCAGTTTACTGCAAAGAACACCTACAAAAATGAGTTTATTTCAGTTAGCTAGATGTTTCTTAATTCATCCAAGTTGTCACTCAACATTAATTAATATTGCTCTAGTAATCAAAAATAACATGGTAGTGGCATAAAAATCAGTCATGTGGACCAATGAAACTAAAAAGGTAGATCGGGAAGACAAAAAAATTAAACTCATACATTTACCATCAGGTGATCTTAAGTGAAGATGCCACTTGTATTTCATGGTAAAGAAATATAGAATTAGGAAAGGCCAGCACTTTTAATATGTTCACAAGTGAAAAATGAAATTGGACCCCTCCCTCATACCATCCACATCACAACAGCTCAAACTAGACTTAAACATTAATACAAAGCTGCACATCTGCTCCTTCTGTGTGAGAATGGGGGAAGATGTGCCACAGTGGTCAGGGGGATGATATTTTTATATAAGCCCCAAACACAGGCAACAATGACAAAAACAGACAAATAGAATTACATCAAGTTTAAATTTTATTATACACCGAAGGAGACAACATAATTAAAAGACATTGGGAAATATTAGGATTTCCTATGGAGTGGAAGGAAACACTTCAAACTATACCTTTGATAACAGTTTAGTATCCAAAGCATATAAAGAATTCAACCAATTGAATAACAAGGAAACAACTTAATCTATTAAATGCAAAGGACCAGTGAAATGGCTCAGTGGGCAAATGCACTCCTCGCCAAGCCTTACAGCCTGAGTTGGACCTCTGGACCCTGCCTGTGAAGAGGAGACAACAGACTCTCACAAATTGTCTTCTGTACACACACACACACACACACACACACACACACACACACACAAATAAGGAAGTAGGTAAAAGACAAAAATAGCACAGTACCTATTATCTTTTACTCCTCCACCGTTGCAAAAGATGCCTAATAAGAAACAGCTTAGGAGAACTCATTTCAGCTCACAGACTCAGGCCAAGGAGTCCTGCTACTTGGGGAAAGAAGGGATGATTATAGCTCACAGTTTCAAGGCAAGAAGCATGCTATCTGGTGCCTCCCCGACCATTGCAGAAGCTTGCATCTGACCCCACTGTTGCGGATGTCAGGAAGCATGGAGAACTAAGTCCCCCAGCCAACTACTACTGCTAGTCAGGCCTCAATTCATAAAGGCGCTACAACCTCCCAGGACAGTGTCACCAGCTGGGGGGACTGAGAGCTTAAACACCCCAGCCTGCGGGGGATGTTTCATTACCAATCTGTAGCAAATCTGAATAGATATACAAGAAAGGAAAATAGGGAAGTCTGGCAGGTATGGGGAAAGCTTTAGATCACCATTAGTCATTGAGGAAATACAAATAAAGGCCAGTGAGGTAACATGACAAACTTATTCAGGGTTATTCTAAAAGACAGAGGGAATGAGTATTAGCAAGAATATGGAGGGGGAAACCTAGGTATGATATTGACAGTGCAACCATTATGGGAAACAGTAAGTGCCTCACAATGTTTAGAATGCCCTTACGGTACAGTCACCTTCCGAGTTTATATCATGGCAGTGAAGTCAGCATGTCAAAGAGATATTTGCATCTGCAGGCTCCTTGCACAGTCAAGGAGAAAACCCAAGAACTCATCAGCAAAAGTATGTGTAAGATATCATTTCTGTTGCAAAACCTTTGCTTCTGAAAAGGTCATGGTTGCTAATGTCTATATATATTTGCTATTACATTCATTTTAAATATATTGTCTATTCAGAAACAATAAAAAATATTAGATTTAAGTACCAAAACTTATGCCTCTAGCTGACATAATGACCATTTTCC
This sequence comes from Ellobius talpinus, assembly GCA_001685095.1. Lineage (NCBI taxonomy): Eukaryota > Metazoa > Chordata > Mammalia > Rodentia > Cricetidae > Ellobius > Ellobius talpinus. Next base: position 23,142 of record LOJH01007808.1, read on the forward strand.
TATAAAAATCCTTTTGATAATGGCTTTCCAGACTTCAGAATAAGCCATAAAATAAGAATAAAATTCTTTTAAAATAAATTAAGATATATGACATGATGTTATAAGATATATGTATAGTAAAATAGTTATTAAGATAAAACAAATTAATGTCTCCATCATTTCATAAAGTTTCAAATTTTCCCCATTTGTGGTTAAAAAAAAACACTGAAATGCTCATTTAGCACAAACCCTAAATAATATAAACCAGGCATGGTGACACATCCATGGAATCCCATCATGTAGGAGGCTGAGGCAGTAGGATTAAGAGTCAGGGGTCGCCTGGCCTATAGTGAGTCTCAGTTTAGACTGGGCTCCATAGTATGTGCTTGTTTCAGAGAGCAAATAAAAATCCTGAATATAATGCACACTCATTAACTGCGGCTCTTAGGTCTTTCTAGTCATCTTCATCACGCCCATTCTGTGTTTTGGAACGTTGGCTTAAATCTAAAATTAGGATATTCCTGCCACCACTCTGACTCTGATAGCTAATGTTTTCATCTCTTTGTCTAGATCTCTAGATACTTGATCGCTTTTTCTCTATCTTTCTCTCTCTCTCATTGCATACATAAATGAGAACTAGCAGTCTTCTTTCTGTGCCTGTATTATCTGAGGTGACTCAAATAATGTCCTTTCTTGTTCCCACAACCCTTGGTGCCTCTTAAATGGACCACTCATTTTTCTCTTTAACCTTGCAAAGGGTGGGTGCTGGAAATAATTAAAACATGGTAAGTCTTCATATGCCAATTTTATTCACTTACCGCAAAAGCAAACTAATCTAGTAACACTCTAGTATCAGAGACTGTTTTCTTTCTTAAACAGGCATTACAAATATTCCTGAATTCCCTAACAACACAAAATCTCCCTTATTACAGGTCACAGCGAAGGCTATCCTACATGGTGCCAGTCCTCAAGTCTATTCTTTCCGATATATCTCGTTACAGTGCAGCTCTCCACTGTGCTTATGGGTGCTAGTGGCAAGGGCTTGGGTTGGATGGAGCCCACAGTGTTCTTGTCTCACTTTCTACACTGACTCCTTAATCGAGAAGAAGCCTCACAATTCCTAAGCAACATCCAACACTGCTTAAGCAACCTTATCCCCACTTCTAAATTTTTCTTCTGCTGGTAGCCAAACATTTCCTCAACATGAATCCACCACCGTGTTTTTTTTCTCAAGATAAATTTTATGACTATTTAGTAGCTGACTTATTCTAATTGTCTAATATTTTTCTAGAAACCTCAGTGTATCATTTGTTAATAATTCATATCTTGAAGTAATGTCATTTTGTGCCATGTGCCTATTTTCTGTAAGCTATCTCATGAAAGGCTCAAGCTGGCATGACTTGAGGGTTCATTACAACAGCTTTGTATCACAACCCCACGCAGCAGCACCTAAGAGAGAATGCTTTGTGAACAATACTCATTGAGGTACACAGTGGGGCTCAATGTCTCTGAAAGAAAAGGAAAAGAAGCAAGATTGGCAGAGCATACTACACTGTAAAACAGGACCTGAGAGCAAAAGATCTTTCAGAACTGGGACCCATTATAGGAAGCCTAAAGCTAGGCTGATCTTTCAGAACTGGGATCCATTACAGGAAGTTCTGAAGCCAGACTGATCTTTCAGAATTGGGACTCAATATAGGAAGCTCTGAAGCCAGGCTGATCTTTCAGAATTGGGACCCAATATCGGAAGCTCTGAAGCCAGGCTGATCTTTCAGAATCAGGATCCATTATAGGAAGCTCTGAAGCCAGACTGATCTTTCAGAATTGGGACCCATTATAGGAAGAAAAAGCTGAAATTCCACTCAGAAATAGTCAGGCTACAGATGAAGGATTCAAAGGGAGGGAACCCACTTTGAACAAAACAAACTAGAGATAATTTTTAGAAGTACTGATAACCAAACACTAGATCCTTCCAGAAGGGAAATTCGGCATCCTATCACAGTTCTACAGATATGGCATAAATCAAAGAGGTAGTCTAAATTTATAAAATACTGCAATCAATTATGAAGAAAAAAGAAATGATTTGCCTGCCTGAGCTCAATGTGCAAAAGAAATCTTTGTTAGAAATTAAAGCTCACATTGCTGAGGGGAAAAAAGTCATTCTGTTTGTAGAATGTGTTACACAAAACACGTTTCTGATGCTTAAATGTGTGTGTCACCTTAACATAGCCACAAGGTATCTGATGTTTGGCACATGTTTTAGTTACTTTTCTGTTGCTGTGAAGAAAACACCATGACCAAGGCAACTTATTAAAGAAAACCTTTAATTGGGGCTTTGGTTACACAGTTCAGAGGGCAAGGCCATGACTATCACATGACTATCATGATATCATGACTATCACAGCAGAAAGCATGGCAGAGGCAGGTAGCTATGGACTGGAGAAGTAGCTGAGAGCTCACATCTGATTCACAAGCCTAAGCCAAAGAGAGAGATAACCAGGAGTATCATGGGCAACTGAAACTTCAAAGTCCACCCCCAATGACACACTTCCTCCAAGAAGGACACACCTCCTAATCCTTCCCAAAATGTTCCAACAATAGGAGACCAAGCTATCAAATGTATGAGCCTAAGGGGATACTCTCATTCAAACTACCACAGAAAACATTATTCTGAGCCTGTCTAGGTATTTCTGGATGAGATTAGTGTTTGAATCAATAGACTAAGGAGAGTAGGGTATCTTCTCCAGTACTACTGGGCATTATCTGATCTCTTAAAGGCTTGAACAGAAGGAAAGGCTGCTCTGTCTCTGTCAAAAGGTCTTTCAGCTTCAGCCTCAATCTTGTACCTTTGCATTTGGACTAGACCTTAAACCAGGAGCTGTCTTGTTTCTTGTGATCTTCTCAGCCTATATAACCATGCAAATTGATTTCTTAAGATAACTAAATAAATCAACCTTACACATGTGTTTATCTGTAAAACATTCATTCTGCTTATCTAGAGACACTTAACTAATACAACTCATTATTGATTGTGTTACTAATGGTGTTAAATGAAATTTTCCTTTCTGATTCCAGAAGAACTTAATCAAATATAACCATCTGTCCTTTTAAGAAAGAGCAACTATATCATCACTGCTTGCTGTATAAGGATAGATTTAGATATTCCTAAGTCATTTCTATCCAGCACTGCATGAAATACTCACAGAGACAAAAGCAGATTGGTCCAAATGTCTCAAAAATACTGGGAAAATGTTGCATCTCAGTGATAAACACTTGCCTTACATGTACAAGGCCACAAGTTCAAACTGCAGCACAGAGTATATAAAATATGCAATAGTATATAATACATGATATATGTATATTATATATGCACATATATTTACTGTATAAGGCTAAACAAGTGAACCACCCTTGCCTTTTCTCTAATAATCATAAATATGAGGAAACCACAAAAACAAGGCAAGATTCACAATTATACAAAAAGCTCAAACAGATTTTAGTAGTATTTCTAAACTCTTCTGGTCATACTGAACTTTCCTCTTGCTGTAATCATATTATTCTACCTTTGGAGAGAGTTGCTGTGTGCTCTGAATTTCCTCCTTACAGATGATATGTTCTAGGTCATAAGTTCCTCCTTTAAGATATGTGAAATGGAACTTTCATCCTCTATTAGCCTCAAAGTTCTAAAAAGGTAAAATTTATTAATTATACCCTTTTCACATTTTATTTTGAAAGTTTTAAGTATTAGATATAGTACATGAAGGTTTTGGTGAGCTGTATACCTTCATCGCCACTCACTAATTTTAGCATTTTGCATATATTCTTCATAGCTCTCTCCTTTCTCACTCTTGAATAATTATATTCACATTTCATATAAATAATAAAATTTTCATAATCACTACTGTACCATTTGAGAATTGATTACCTATATGATGTCCCCTTACTCCTAATTACTTTTAAGTTTGCCTAAGAATAAGAACATTGCCCTACATAAACAATAGTACAGACGTCAAATATAGAAAATCCTATATGATTTATATATTATAATGTGCAAGCTGTGTTAGAATTTCACCAAGTATCCCAAAGCAATCTTTATATAGATTTGCTTTTTATCCATAATCTAATCCGTGATCACTCACTGCAATTGCTTCATATCATTTAATTCCTCTTCATCTGAAAATATTTCTTACCTTTCTTTGTTTTTACCATCTTCATTGTTAAACAGACTGTCCTCATAATATACAGTTTTAATATTTGATCACCATTTGTTACATGTGTTATGTTAGAATATTATTGGTTCACTGTCTTAATAAACAGTGGTGCTGGGTATCTTCTACATGGTCCTCCAAGGATAGGAGAGGAAAAGGTAGGAAGAAATAATAACCAACATGGTGGATGCTTGAAAAGCTACATGAAAGTCTACTATTATAAAGTTGATATGATATCTATATTTCTGTGTATGGATATATTATAATAATGTATATTATACTTTCATATAAAAGAGTTTAATTGCTCCCTACACAGGGAATGATGCTTTTTCAGGAAGTCTGGAGTTGCCAAACACCAAGCCCAGTTCCAGGTGTAGGAATACTTTCTCCATGCCGTTAGGAAGTGACCTATCATCTTTCTTCTTCAAATATTTCTTCTATCCCAGTTCCTTACAGAGCAGAACAGTACTGCCTTACTCCAAAACAAAATCTGGATCTTCTCTGTGTTCATTAGACAAGGGTATAATTGCTCCTAAATTCACTCAGTGCACAGACTGAGTTTCAATATTTCTTAGGAAATATAGACCATCAGGGATGAAAAGGATGGCTTAGTAGTTAAAAGAGTGCATACTGCTCCTGTTGAGGACCAGAGTTCAGTGTCCAGCACTCAGGTCAGGTGCCTCACAACCATCTGGATTTCCAGCTACCGGAGATCCGACACCCTCCCTGCCCTCAAGCAACTGTAAAGACACAAACATACCCTTTACAAACACACATGCATATGTAAAATTTTGAAAGGACAAAAAAATAATTCTTAATAAAAGAAATATAGGCTCTTGGTATCTCAAATCACAGATTAAGAAATGTTTGATTGTAAATATGTATGGTACTATGGCTTCATGCACCTCTGACTCTACTAATATGACAAGATTCTATTCTAGTTTCTCCAGTTTCAGATATGTATCTATTATGCTACGGTAAGAAGTCTGGATCCAAAAAATGAGACTACATTAGTTCATTTTATTAACCTTACTATATATGCAAAATGACTTTGGAATTTCATCACTGTACTTACTATACAAACAAGGAATTATTTAAAAATATTGGAGATTTTCTTTAAGGATATAAAATCAAATCAATGTGTTTAATAGTTATAAATTGTTACTTAAAACCAGAATGGTCTTATTTACAAAAGGATTTAATATCCCTCATCCTGATATAGCTTATAATGTAAGATACGTTATAAACACTTCACTCCTTTATTGGACAGTAATATATTTTATATTTTCATTTTTTTATATTTTCATCTATTTGAGTATTTTCCAGACCTATGGTCAGATTTGAAGCCATAGCAAACAGGTGTTTGCTGCATTTCCTAAAGAAATGCCTGTGAACACAGCCCTATGATAGTCACCATGTGGTTATATACAAAGAGACACCACTGGGACCCAGTCTTAGAACTAGATTGAAAAAAAAGTGCTTTGAACCACTGTTAATGCTGCCAGCTCTCAAACTCCAGTGAATACCACCTGTGGGTTCTCCCTTCTCAGTGCAAACACATGAAGAATCTTGCTGGGTGATTATGCACCAGCACCGGAATTCTAATGCCAACCTCACTTAAAGACCTACAGAAGCAAGAAGTTGACAGAATAAACAGAGTTGCTATAGCAGCCAACCTGCCAATTATAGTTTTCTTGTGCAGCCCATGCCCTTCCAAAAAGTATTAGCCTCAGCACATTTAACTCATGTAATTCAGTTGAATTCTAGCCTGATGCCAGAATTACTAATATCATCTATTGATTAGGAGCCTCAAATTCACCATGGAATGTCGGGGAGCAGAAAGAGAAGAGTGACTTATACTGCAAGTTATGGTCACTATTTTCCCATCGATCAGTTCAGAACTATCACCTGATTTGCTGAAGCTGATCTAAGTTCCTGTTCTTTGGAATTAGACCAAAATGCACTCAGACAGCCACTGACATCAACTGGTGTTTATCTTTATATTCTCTCAACACACACCCAAGGGATCACTTTTCCTGCATAATGGGATGGTCTCCAAGCTACTGCCTTCAAAATGTGATCTGTATTTTGTCAAGATCACTCTGCTTTGCAAGGATTGAGATCAAATCCTTTTGTTTCTTCTGTCTGGAGGAAGACTGCATGATGATTTATGAGAAAAGCCTTCGAAACATATATCTACTAAAGTTTCTTCTTCAGACTGAAACCTGTAGTCCACAACTTATAGCAGACCTGCTACTGAAGACAAATTAAACAGGCTAAGGTTTAGAAGCCTAATCAACATAAATATATTCGTTAGGATAACCCTACTTAATACAATTGTCCCTGACTATTTGTAACTAAAACCTGTATAAAAACTTCAAGAAAAGCCAGGTGGTGACATGCCTTTAACCCAGCACTGGCAGTGGCAGGTGGATTTCTGTGAGTTCTCGGCCAGTCTGTCCTACAGAGCTCGTTCTGGGACACAAAGCTACACAAAGAAACCCTATCTGAAAAAAACCAAAAGAAGAGGAACTTCAAGGAAAGTGCAATAATTAATTAATTATAAAGGATAAAGGAACACACTATTCAAGGTTGGCCAGGCTGCTTTCCAGGCCCCTAGTTCTGGATCAACTGACAACTAGAGAGAAACTGGAAATCCTAAATGTGTGTGTTTGGGTGTGCGCGCGTGCATGTGAAGTATGAGGTGAATTTAGGACCTCATACTAAGTAAGGACTCAACCATTGAATAATACTCTAGTGCTTGTTTTGTTTGTTTTTTGAGACAGGGTTTCTCTCTGTAGATGTGGAGCCTATCCTGGAGCTCACTCTGTGACCAGGCTAGTCTTGAACCCACAGATATCTGCCTGGTTCTGCCTCTAAAGTGCTGGTGTGCACCACCATTTCCCAGTTTGTTTTACTTTTTATACTGAAGATACTATCACTAAAATATCCAGGAAGGTCTTGGATTTGTTCTCTAGCTCAGTCAGCTCTAGAACTTGGAAATACTCCTGCAAGTCCTCCCAAGAAGCTGAGATTATAGGCTAACACCACCAGAGGCAGCACAGATACATTTTTTTAGTTTTTTAAATTTATTTATTTAACATTTCCACCTCCTCCCATCCTCCCTTTTCC